>LR215990.1:20417-103237 GCA_000469805.3 Hymenolepis microstoma
TAAACCTTATTACACCCAATACATCCCAATACACCTATTTTGCCAGTTGCCCAACCAATTTCTCTTCCATTTAGCCAAAATCTTCGATTCTTCCAAGTTCACCAATTTTTCCACCTTCGCCAATTCCATCCACATTTTCTCCCACATCCACACAACCACCTCAACCACCTCAACCAAACACCACTTTTAAACCTTATTACACCCCAATACACCCCAATACACCTATTCTTGCCATTTGCCCAACCAATTTCTCTTCCATTTAGCCAAAATCTTCGATTCTTCCAAGTTCACCAATTTTTTCCACCTTCGCCAATTCCATCCACATTTTCTCCACATCCACACAACCACCTTCCACCTCAACCAAACACCACTTTTAAACCTTTTACACCCCAATACACCCCAATACACCTATTCTTGCCATTTGCCCAACCAATTTCTCTTCCATTTAGCCAAAATCTTCGATTCTTCCAAGTTCACCAATTTTTTCCACCTTCGCCAATTCCATCCACATTTTCTCCCACATCCACACAACCACCTCACCACCTCAACCAAACACCACTTTTAAACCTTATTACACCCCAATACACCCCAATACACCTATTCTTGCCATTTGCCCAACCAATTTCTCTTCCATTTAGCCAAAATCTTCGATTCTTCCAAGTTCACCAATTTTTTCCACCTTCGCCAATTCCATCCACATTTTCTCCCACATCCACACAACCACCTCAACCACCTCAACAAACACCACTTTTAAACCCTACTACACACCCCAATACACCCCAATACACCTATTCTTGCCATTTGCCCAACCAATTTCTCTTCCATTTAGCCAAAATCTTCGATTCTTCCAAGTTCACCAATTTTTCCACCTTCGCCAATTCCATCCACATTTTCTCCCACATCCACACAACCACCTCAACCAACCACCACGATTAAACCTATACACCCCAATACACCTATTCTTGCCATTTGCCCAACCAATTTCTCTTCCATTTAGCCAAAATCTTCGATTCTTCCAAGTTCACCAATTTTTTCCACCTTCGCCAATTCCATCCACATTTTCTCCCACATCCACACAACCACCTCATCCACCTCAACCAAACACCACTTTTAAACCTTACACCCCAATACACCCCAATACACCTATTCTTGCCAGTTGCCCAACCAATTTCTCTTCCATTTAGCCAAAATCTTCGATTCTTCCAAGTTCACCAATTTTTTCCACCTTCGCCAATTCCATCCACATTTTCTCCCACATCCACACAACCACCTCATCCACCTCAACCAAACACCACTTTTAAACCCTTTACACCCCAATACACCCCAATACACCTATTCTTGCCATTTGCCCAACCAATTTCTCTTCCATTTAGCCAAAATCTTCGATTCTTCCAAGTTCACCAATTTTTTCCACCTTCGCCAATTCCATCCACTTTTCTCCCACATCCACACAACCACCTCATCCACCTCAACCAAACACCACTTTTAAACCCTTACACCCCAATACACCCCATACACCTATTCTTGCCATTTGCCCAACCAATTTCTCTTCCATTTAGCCAAAATCTTCGATTCTTCCAAGTTCACCAATTTTTTCCACCTTCGCCAATTCCATCCACATTTTCTCCCACATCCACACAACCACCTCAACCACCTCAACAAACACCACTTTTAAACCTTATACACCCCAATACACCCAATACACCTATTCTTGCCAGTTGCCCAACCAATTTCTCTTCCATTTAGCCAAAATCTTCGATTCTTCCAAGTTCACCAATTTTTTCCACCTTCGCCAATTCCATCCACATTTTCTCCACATCACAACCACCTCAACCACCTCAACCAAACACCACTTTTAAACCTTATTACACCACATTTCATCTATTCTTGCCATTTGCCCCACCAATTTCTCTTCCATTTAGCCAAAATCTTCGATTCTTCCAAGTTCACCAATTTTTTCCACCTTCGCCAATTCCATCCACATTTTCTCCACATCCAACCACCACCTCAACCAAAACACCACTTTTAAACCTTATTACACCCCAATACACCTCTTCTTGCCATTTGCCCAACCAATTTCTCTTCCATTTAGCCAAAATCTTCGATTCTTCCAAGTTCACCAATTTTTTCCACCTTCGCCAATTCCATCCACATTTTCTCCCACATCCACACACCACCTCACCACCTCAACCAAACACCACTTTTAAACCTTTACACCCCAATACACCCCAATACACCTATTCTTGCCAGTTGCCCAACCAATTCTCTTCCATTTAGCCAAAATCTTCGATTCTTCCAAGTTCACCAATTTTTTCCACCTTCGCCAATTCCATCCACATTTTCTCCCACATCCACACAACCACCTCACCACCTCAACCAAACACCACTTTTAAACCTTAACACCCCAATACCCCCAATACACCTATTCTTGCCAGTTGCCCAACCAATTTCTCTTCCATTTAGCCAAAATCTTCGATTCTTCCAAGTTCACCAATTTTTTCCACCTTCGCCAATTCCATCCACATTTTCTCCCACATCCACACAACCACCTCATCCACCTCAACCAAACACCACTTTTAAACCCCTTCACACCCCAATACACCCCAATACACCTATTCTTGCCATTTGCCCAACCAATTCTCTTCCATTTAGCCAAAATCTTCGATTCTTCCAAGTTCACCAATTTTTTCCACCTTCGCCAATTCCATCCACATTTTCTCCCACATCCACACAACCACCTCACCACCACAACCAAACACCACTTTTCAACCATATTACACCCCAGTACACAACTATACACTTATTCTGCCATTTGCCCCACCAATTTCTCTTCTCTTTAGCCAAAATCTTCGATTCTTCCAAGTTCACCATCATTTTCCACCTTCGCCAATTCCATCCACATTTTCACCCACATCCACACAACCACCTCAACCAAACACCACTTTTAAACCCCTTCACACCCCAATACACCCCAATACACCTATTCTTGCCATTTGCCCCACCAATTTCTCTTCCATTTAGCCAAAATCTTCGATTCTTCCAAGTTCACCAATTTTTCCCACCTTTGCCAATTCCATCCCATTTTCTCCGACCTCCACACAACCACCTCAACCACCTCAACCAAACACCACTTTTAAACCTTATTACACCCCACTACACCTATCCGCATTATTTGCGGCAACAATATGTCTTTCATTTAGCCAAAATCTTCGAATCTTCCAAGTTCCCCAATTTTTTCCACCTTTGCCAATTCCATCCCCATTTTCTCCCACTTCCACACAACCACCTCAACCACCTCAACCTAACACCACTTTTAAACCTTATTACACCACAATACACCCCAATACACCTATTCGTGCCATTTGCCCCACCAATTTCTCTTCCATTTAGCCAAAATCTTCCATTCTTCCAAGTTCACCAATTTTTTCCACCTTCGCCAATTCCATCCCCATTTTCTCCCACATCCACACAACCACCTCAACCAAACACCACTTTCAAACCTTATTTCACCCCACTACACCTATCCGCACCATTTGCGGCACCAATTTCTCTTCCATTTAGCCAAAATCTTCGATTCTTCCAAGTTCACCAATTTTTTCCACCTTCGCCAATTCCATCCCCTTTTTCTACCACACCCACACAACCACCTCAACCAAACACCACTTTCAAACCGTATTACACCCCAATAAACCTATTTTTGCCATTTGCCAACTAATTTCTTTTCCATTTGGCCAAAATCTTCGATTATTCCAAGTTCAACAATTTTTTCCACCTTCGCCAATTCCATCTTCATATTCTCCAACGTCCACACAACCACCTCAATCAAATACCACTTTGAAACCTTATTACACCCCAATACACCCCAATACACCTATTCTTGCCATATGCCCCAGCAATTTCTCTTCCATTTAGCCAAAATCTTCGAATCTTCCAAGTTCACCAATTTTTTCCACCTTCGCCAATTCCATCCACATTTTCTCGGACATCCACACAACCACATAAACTAAATTCCGCTTTTAAAACTTATTACAGCCCAATACACCTATTCTTGCAATTTGCCCCACCAATTTCTCTTCCATTTAGCCAAAATCTTCGATTCTTCCAGGTTCACCAATTTTTTCCCACCTCCGCCAATTCCATCCCCATTTTCTCCGACATCCACACAACCACCTTAACCACCTCAACCAAACACCACTTTTAAATCTTATTACACCCAATTACACCCCAATACACCTATTCTTGCCATTTGCTCCACCAATTTCTCTTCCATTTATCAAAATCTTCAATTCTTCCAAGTTCACCAATTTTTCATACCTTCGCCAATTCCATCCACATTTTCTCCGACATCCACAAATCCAAATCAACCAAAAAACACTCTTAAACCTTAATAGACCCCAGTACACCTATTTTTGCCATTTGCCAACTAATTTCTTTTCCATTTGGCCAAAATCTTCGATTCGTCCAAGTTCACCAATTTTTTCCACCTTCGCCAATTCCATCTTCATATTCTCCCACATCCACACAACCACCTCAACCAAACACCACTTTCAAACCTTAATACACCACATTTCACCTATTCTTGCCATTTGCCCCACCAATTTCTCTTTCATTTAGCCAAAATCTTCGATTATTCCAAGTTCACCAATTTTTTCCACCTTCGCCAATTCCATCCCCATTTTCTCCCACATCCACACAACCACCTCAACCACCTCAACTAAACACCACTTTTAAATCTTACTACACCCCAATACACCTATTCTTGCCATTTGCCCCACCAATTTCTCTTCCATTTTGCCAAAATCTTCGATTCTTACAAGTTCACCAATTTTTTCCACCTTCGCCAATTCCATCCACATTTTCTCGGACATCCACACAACCACATAAACCAAATTCCACTTTTAAAACTTATTACACCCCAATACACCTATTCTTTCCATTTTCCCACCAAGTTCTCTTCCATTTAGCCAAAATCTTCGATTCTTCCAGGTTCACCAATTCTTTCCCACCTTCGCCAATTCCATCAACATTTTCTCCGACATCCACACAACCACCTCCACCACCTCAACCAAAGACCACTTTTAAACCTTATTACACCCCAATACACCCCAATACACCTATTCTTGCCATTTGCCCCACCAATTTCTCTTCCATTTAGCCAAAATCTTCGATTCTTCCAAGTTCACTAATTTTTTATACCTTCGCCAATTCCATCCTCATTTTCTCCCACATCCACACAACCACCTCAACCAAACACCACTTTCAAACCTTATTACACCACAATACACCCCAATACACCTATTCTTGCCATTTGCCCCACCAATTTCTCTTCCATTTAGCCAAAATCTTCGATTCTTCCAAGTTCACTAATTTTTCCCACCTTCGCCAATTCCATCCCCATTTTCTCCGACCTCCACACAACCACCTCAACCACCTCAACCAAACACCACTTTTAAACCTTATTACACTACAATACACCTATCCGCTCCATTTGCGGCAACAATATCTCTTTCATTTAGCCAAAATCTTCGATTCTTCCAAGTTCACCAATTTTTTCCACCTTCGCCAATTCCATCCCCATTTTCTCCCTCATCCACACAACCACCCCAACCACCTCAACCAAACACCACTTTTAAACATTATTTTACCAAAATACACCTATCGGCACCATTTGCGGCACCAATTTCTCTTCCATTTAGCCAAAATCTTCAATTCGTCCAAGTTCACTAATTTTTTCCACCTTTGCCAATTCCATCCCCATTTTCTCCCACATCCACACAACCACCTCAACCACCTCAACCAAACACCACTTTCAAACCTTATTGCAACCCACTACACCTAACCGCACCATTTGCGGCACCAATATCTCTTCCATTTAGCCAAAATCTTCGATTATTCCAAGTTCCCCAATTTTTTCCACCTTCGCCAATTCCATCCCCATTTTCTCCCACATCCACACAACCACCTCAACCACCTCAACCAAACACCACTTTAAACCCCTTTACACCCCCAATACACCTTAATACAACTATTCTTGCCAGTTGCCCAACCAATTTCTCTTCCATTTAGCCAAAATCTTCGATTCTTCCAAATTCACCAATTTTTTCCACCTTCGCCAATTCCATCCACATTTTCTCCCACATCCACACAACCACCTCATCCACCTCAACCAAACACCACTTTTAACCTTATTACACCCCAATACACCCAATACACCTATTCTTGCCAGTTGCCCAACCAATTTCTCTTCCATTTAGCCAAAATCTTCGATTCTTCCAAGTTCACCAATTTTTTCCCCTTCGCCAATTCCATCCACATTTTCTCCCACATCCACACAACCACCTCATCCACCTCAACCAAACACCACTTTTAAACCTTATTACACCCCAATACATCCCAATACACCTATTCTTGCCAGTTGCCCAACCAATTTCTCTTCCATTTAGACAAAATCGTCGATTCTTCCAAGTTCACCAATTTTTTCCACCTTCGCCAATTCCATCCACATTTTCTCCCACATCCACACAACCACCTCAACCACCTCAACCAAACACCACTTTTAAACCTTATTACACCCCAATACACCCCAATACACCTATTCTTGCCAGTTGCTCAACCAATTTCTCTTCCATTTAGCCAAAATCTTCGATTCTTCCAAGTTCACCAATTTTTTCCACCTTCGCCAATTCCATCCACATTTTCTCCCACATCCACACAACCACCTCAACCACCTCAAACAAACACCACTTTTAAACCCCTTTACACCCCAATACACCCCAATACATATATTCTTGCCAGTTGCCCAACCAATTTCTCTTCCATTTAGCCAAAATCTTCGATTCTTCCAAGTTCACCAATTTTTTCCACCTTCGCCAATTCCATCCACATTTTCTCCCACATCCCACAACCACCTCAACCACCTCAACTAAACACCAATTTAAACCCTACTACACACCCCAATACACCCCAATACACCTATTCTTGCCAGTTGCCCAACCAATTTCTCTTCCATTTAGCCAAAATCTTCGATTCTTCCAAGTTCACCAAATTTTTCCACCTTCGCCAATTCCATCGACATTTTCTCCGACATCCACACAACCAAACACTTCTTTTAAACCTAAATACACCCCAATAAACCTATTCTTGCAATTTGCCCAACCAATTTCTCTTCCATTTAGCAAAAATCTTCGATTCTTCCAAGTTCACCAAATTTTTCCGCCTTCGCCAATTCCATCCACATTTTCTCCCACATCCACACAACCACCTCATCCACCTCAACCAAACACCACTTTTAAACCCCTTTACACCCCAATACACCCCAATACACCCCAATACACCTATTCTTGCCATTTGCCCAACCAATTTCTCTTCCATTTAGCCAAAATCTTCGATTCTTCCAAGTTCACCAATTTTTTCCACCTTCGCCAATTCCATCCACATTTTCTCCCACATCCACACAACCACCTCATCCACCTCAACCAAACACCACTTTTAAACCCCTTTACACCCCAATACACCCCAATAAACCTATTCTTGCAATTTGCCCAACCAATTTCTCTTCCATTTAGCAAAAATCTTCGATTCTTCCAAGTTCACCAAATTTTTCCGCCTTCGCCAATTCCATCCACATTTTCTCCCACATCCACACAACCACCTCATCCACCTCAACCAAACACCACTTTTAAACCCCTTTACACCCCAATACACCCCAATACACCCCAATACACCTATTCTTGCCATTTGCCCAACCAATTTCTCTTCCATTTAGCCAAAATCTTCGATTCTTCCAAGTTCACCAAATTTTTTCCACCTTCGCCAATTCCATCCACATTTTCTCCCACATCCACACAACCACCTCATCCACCTCAACCAAACACCACTTTTAAACCCTACTACACACCCCAATACACCCCAATACACCCCAATACACCTATTCTTGCCAGTTGCCCAACCAATTTCTCTTCCATTTACCTAAAATCTTCGATTCTTCCAAGTTCACCAATTTTTTCCACCTTCGCCAATTCCATCCACATTTTCTCCCACATCCACACAACCACCTCAACCACCTCAACTAAACACCACTTTTAAACCCTACTACACACCCCAATACCCCTCAATACACCTATTCTTGCCATTTGCCCAACAAATTTCTCTTCCATTTAGCCAAAATCTTCGATTATTCCAAGTTCACCAATTTTTTCCACCTTCGCCAATTCCATCCACATTTTCTCCCACATCCACACAACCACCTCATCCACCTCAACCAAACACCACTTTTAAACCCCTTTACACCCCAATACACCTTAATACAACTATTCTTGCCAGTTGCCCAACCAATTTCTCTTCCATTTAGCCAAAATCTTCGATTCTTCCAAATTCACCAATTTTTTCCACCTTCGCCAATTCCATCCACATTTTCTCCCACATCCACACAACCACCTCATCCACCTCAACCAAACACCACTTTTAAACCTTATTACACCCCAATACATCCCAATACACCTATTCTTGCCAGTTGCCCAACAATTTCTCTTCCATTTAGCCAAAATCTTCGATTCTTCCAAGTTCACCAATTTTTTCCACCTTCGCCAATTCCATCCACATTTTCTCCCACATCCACACAACCACCTCATCCACCTCAACCAAACACCACTTTTAAACCTTATTACACCCCAATACACCCCAATACACCTATTCTTGCCATTTGCCCAACCAATTTCTCTTCTATTTAGCCAAAATCTTCGATTCTTCCAAGTTCACCAATTTTTTCCACCTTCGCCCAATTCCATCCACATTTTCTCCCACATCCACACAACCACCTCATCCACCTCAACCAAACACCACTTTTAAACCCCTTTACACCCCAATACACCCCAATACACCTATTCTTGCCATTTGCCCCACCAATCTCTCTTCTATTTAGCCAAAATCTTCGATTCTTCCAAGTTCACCAATTTTTTCCACCTTCGCCAATTCCATCCACATTTTCTCCCACATCCACACAACCACCTCAACCACCTCAACAAACACCACTTTTAAACCTTATTACACCCCATTACGCCTCTTCTTGCCAGTTGCCCAACCAATTTCTCTTCCATTTAGCCAAAATCTTCGATTCTTCCAAGTTCACCAATTTTTTCCACCTTCGCCAATTCCATCCCCATTTTCTCCGACATCCAAAAAACCACCTCAACTAAACACCACTTTTAAACGCCTTTACACCGCAATACACCCCAATACACCTATTCTTGCCAGTTGCCCAACCAATTTCTCTTCCATTTAGCCAAAATCTTCGATTCTTCCAAGTTCACCAATTTTTTCCACCTTCGCCAATTCCATCCCCATTTTCTCCGACATCCAAAAAACCACCTCAACCAAACACCACTTTTAAACCCCTTTACACCCAAATACACCCCAATACACCTATTCTTGCCAGTTGCCCAACCAATTTCTCTTCCATTTAGCCAAAATCTTCGATTCTTCCAAGTTCACCAATTTTTTCCACCTTCGCCAATTCCATCCACATTTTCTCCCACATCCACACAACCACCTCATCCACCTCAACCAAACACCACTTTTAAACCTTATTACACCCCAATACACCCCAATACACCTATTCTTGCCATTTGCCCCACCAATTTCTCTTCCATTTAGCCAAAATCTTCGATTCTTCCAAGTTCACCAATTTTTTCCACCTTCGCCAATTCCATCCACATTTTCTCCCACATCCACACAACCACCTCAACCAAACACCACTTTTAAACCCCTTTACACCCCAATACACCCCAATACACCTATTCTTGCCATTTGCCCCACCAATCTCTCTTCTATTTAGCCAAAATCTTCGATTCTTCCAAGTTCACCAATTTTTCCACCTTCGCCAATTCCATCCTCATTTTCTCCCACATCCACAAAACCACCTCAACCACCTCAACCAAACACCACTTTTAAACCTTATTACACCCCAATACACCTATTCTTGCCATTTGCCCAACCAATTTCTCTTCCATTTAGCCAAAATCTTCGATTCTTCCAAGTTCACCAATTTTTTCCACCTTCGCCAATTCCATCCCCATTTTCTCCGACATCCAAAAAACCACCTCAACTAAACACCACTTTTAAACGCCTTTACACCGCAATACACCCCAACACACCTATTCTTGCCATTTGCCCAACCAATTTCTCTTCCATTTAGCCAAAATCTTCGATTCTTCCAAGTTCACCAATTTTTTCCACCTTCGCCAATTCCATCCACATTTTCTCCCACATCCACACAACCACCTTAACCACCTCAACCAAACACCACTTTTAAACCTTATTACACCCCAATACACCCCAATACACCTATTCTTGCCATTTGCCCCACCAATCTCTCTTCTATTTAGCCAAAATCTTCGATTCTTCCAAGTTCACCAATTTTTTCCACCTTCGCCAATTCCATCCACATTTTCTCCCCATCCACACAACCACCTCATCCACCTCAACCAAACACCACTTTTAAACCTTATTACACCCCAATACACCCCAATACACCTATTCTTGCCATTTGCCCCACCAATCTCTCTTCTATTTAGCCAAAATCTTCGATTCTTCCAAGTTCACCAATTTTTTCCACCTTCGCCAATTCCATCCACATTTTCTCCCACATCCACACAACCACCTCATCCACCTCAACCAAACACCACTTTTAAACCTTATTACACCCCATTACACCTCTTCTTGCCAGTTGCCCAACCAATTTCTCTTCCATTTAGCCAAAATCTTCGATTCTTCCAAGTTCACCAATTTTTTCCACCTTCGCCAATTCCATCCCCATTTTCTCCCACATCCAAAAAACCACCTCAACCACCTCAACTAAACACCACTTTTAAACGCCTTTACACCGCAATACACCCCAATACACCTATTCTTGCCATTTGCCCAACCAATATCTCTTCCATTTAGCCAAAATCTTCGATTCTTCCAAGTTCACCAATTTTTTCCACCTTCGCCAATTCCATCCACATTTTCTCCCACATCCACACAACCACCTTAACCACCTCAACCAAACACCACTTTTAAACCTTATTACACCCATTACACCTCTTCTTGCCAGTTGCCCAACCAATTTCTCTTCCATTTAGCCAAAATCTTCGATTCTTCCAAGTTCACCAATTTTTTCCACCTTCGCCAATTCCATCCACATTTTCTCCCACATCCACACAACCACCTCAACGAAACACCACTTTTAAACTCCTTTACACACCAATACACCCCAACACACCTATTCTTGCCATTTGCCCCACCAATTTCTCTTCCATTTAGCCAAAATCTTCGATTATTCCAAGTTCACCAATTTTTTCCACCTTCGCCAATTCCATCCCCATTTTCTCCCACATCCAAAAAACCACCTCAACCACCTCAACTAAACACCACTTTTAAACGCCTTTACACCGCAATACACCCCAACACACCTATTCTTGCCATTTGCCCAACCAATATCTCTTCCATTTAGCCAAAATCTTCGATTCTTCCAAGTTCACCAATTTTTTCCACCTTCGCCAATTCCATCCCCATTTTCTCCGACATCCACACAACCACCTCAACCACCTCAACCAAACACCACTTTTAAACCTTATTTCTTCCCAAGGCTTGTATAGAAACGGGTCGTAACTACTTAAATTGGTACAAGTATTGTATGAGTATTATTGGCGAAAGTAATGTCGTAACTATTTAAATTAATAAAAGCAATATATGGGAATTATGTGCGGAAAAGGGATGGAAATTACTTAAAAAGATATTAGTAGTATATGATATTTGACAATGGGGTTTATAACACTTAAACGGATATGAGTATTATACGAGTGCTGATGCATATTATTAGAATTTGGGTACTATTAGCAAAAATGTGGTCGAAACTACTTAAATTGTTATAAGTAGTATGAGTAGTAGTATGGGCGAAAATGGGGTCGATAACACTTAAAAAGATATAAGTAGTATCAGTACATCAGTAGAATTTGAGAAGTAGTAGCAAAAATGGGGTCGAAACCACATAAAGTATTATAAGGGTAGTCATGCATATCAGTAGAATTTGAGTATCATTCGATACTGAGCTAAGTAAATGGAAATAAGTAGTGTATGAGTATCAAGGGCTAAAATAGGGTAGAAACCACTCAAATGGATATAAGTATTATGTGGGTAGTCAAGCATATCAGCAGAATTTGAGTAGTATTAGCAAAAATGGGATCAAAATTACTTAAATGGATGCACGTAGTATATGAGTAGTATGGGCGAATATGGGGTCGATACTAATTAAATGATATAAGTAGAATATAATTAGTATATAAGAAGTCCTGCATATCAGTGGTATTTGAGTAGTAATAAGAAAAAATGTGGTCGAAACCGCGAACATGCCTACAAGTAGTGTATGTGTAGCCATGCATATCAGTAGTATTTGAGTAGTTTTAGCAAAAATAGGGTCGACACCACTTCAATGCATATAAGTACTATATGAGTGATGTGGGCGAAAATGGGGTCGAAACTACTTAAACGGATATAAGTAGCCATAAATATCAGTAGTAGTAGCATTTGAGTATTATTAGAAAAATGGTTTCGAAACTAACTAAATGGAAATAAGCAATATATGAGTAGTATGGGCTAAAATAGGGTAGAAACTACTTTAATGGATATAACTAGTACATGGGTAGTCATAAATTCGAGAAGTATTAGCAAAAATAGAGTCGAAACTACTTAAATTGATATAAATAGTCAAGCATATCAATAGAATTTGAGTGGTATTAGCAAAAATGGGGTCGAAACCGCTTATATGGATATAAGTAGTATTATTATTATGTCCATTATTATATAAATGGACATAAGTAGTATATGAGTAGTCAAGCATATAAGTAGAATTTAAGTATTATTATTATTATTATAATTATTAAGTAGTATGGGCGAAAACGGTGTCGAAACTACTTAAAAAGAAATAAGTATGAGCGAAAATGCTGTCGAAACTACTTAAAAAGAAATAAGCAGTATATGAGAAGTATGGGCCAAAATGGTGTCGAAACTACTTAAAAAGAAATAAGTAGTATAGGAATGGTATGGGTCAAAATGGGGCCGAAACTACTTAAAAAGAAATAAGTAGTATGGGCGAAAATGGTGTCGAAACTGCTTAAAAATAAATAAGTAGTATATGAGTAGTATGGATCAAAATGGTGTCGAAACTACTTAAAAAGAAATAAGTAGTATATGAGTAGTATGGGTCAAAATGAGGGCGAAACTACTTAAAAAGAAATAAGTAGTATGGGGGAAAATGGGGTCGAAGCTGCTTAAAAAGAAATAAGTAGTGTGGGCCAAAATGGTGGCAAAACTACTTAAAAAGAAATAAGTAGTATATGAGCAGTATGGGCCAAAATGGGGTCGAAACTACTTAAAAAGAAATAAGTAGTGTGGGCCAAAATGGTGGCAAAACTACTTAAAAAGAAATAAGTAGTATATGAGCAGTATGGGTCAAAATGGGGGCGAAACTACTTAAAAATAAATAAGTAGTATATGAGCAGTAGGGGTCAAAATGGTGTCGAAACTACTTAAAAAGAAATAAGTAGTATATGAGCAGTGTGGGCCAAAATGGGGTCGAAACTACTTAAAAAGAAATAAGTAGTATATGAGTAGTATGGGTCAAAATGGGGGCGAAACTACTTAAAAAGAAATAAGCAGTATATGAGTAGAATGGGTCAAAATGGGGTCGAAACTACTTAAAAAGAAATAAGTAGTATATGAGCCAAAATGGGGGCGAAACTACTTAAAAAGAAATAAGTAGTATGGGCCAAAATGGTGTCAAAACTACTTAAAAAGAAATAAGCAGTATATGAGTAGAATGGGTCAAAATCGGGTCGAAACTACTTAAAAAGAAATGAGTAGTATGGACCAAAATGGTGTCGAAACTACTTAAAAAGAAATAAGCAGGATATGAGCAGTATGGGTCAAAATGGGGGCGAAACTACTTAAAAAGACATAAGTAGTATTTGAGCAGTATGGGCCAAAATGGTGTCGAAACTACTTAAAAAGAAAAAGATGATACTACACGACTAAGCACTTAGCTAAACATTAATAAGCCACCAGACACATACAAGTACTACTAACCCCACACAAAGGAGGTTAATGCGATAACTTAAGCAGAGCTGGATAGAGGAGGCAAAGGAAGACATCCCTGTTTCATGCTCTCAATCCTCCATAGAGCACAATCCCTCACCATTTAGCAACATTTGAAATAACACCAGTCATTACAATACAAACCCTCAAAGGCTAGGTCAACATAATTTTCCAATTATGCCTTCCCCTAATGCATTTCCTTTAAAGTGTATCTTAATAATGCTCTATTTAGCTTTTTCCTAACTTAATTTCTCCACGGGTAAACTCCATCATTGCAACTGAAAGACTGGAATCCATGCAACGATGTTAATGAAGCGTTCACCAATTTATCCAACGCATGTGAAAAGATAGCTAATACGTATATACCCTCAATAATCTCTAGGGGTATATCGACCTCCAAAATAACACGTCCACTCTGAAGAAAAACAATCATTTTAAAAATTACATTTATTTCATATATAGGCATCAAAGAATGCATAAAATTAATGTGTCAACTACGACCGCAATGGTTTCTTATAATCATAACGAACAATTGAAGAAATCATCCGCTTGTAGACCGGAGCTTCTTTGAGAAAAAGGAGAGAGACTGTGTTTCCCCCTTGACCACATGTTGCAACACCGCTCCGACGGACACTTGGGATGCGTCGGTTTTCATATCAAGACGTGTCCCGCTAGAAGTGCCGAGATGGTTTAACTTGGTCACCTTGAGGATCTCCTGGTTCACTTCAGAGAACGCCGATTCCAGCGGTTGGAGATTTGACTGCGTCCTGAGTATCATAAATTAGATCAGCCTCCTCCGCTAATTTGTCCGAGTTGTCTCCAGAATGGCTGGTAACCAAAAATGGTATCAAAGTTTTTGGCATGCACTTCATCCATAACTTTTTAAGAATTTCGTCAGTCACAGAAGAATCAACCAACACCAGACCGTTTAATATGAGAAAACTTCACTCCCGATACTTCGAGAAGTAAAAACCATGAGCAGTGAACTTAACAAGACTTTTACCTTGGATGATGTGAAAATGAGCTTTACGTATTTACTTAGCATTCTTTTAGTACACCAGACTGTTTAGCATGAGAAAGCTTCAAGAGCTCTCTACAAGAGCACATCATCACCAAAACCACATACACATATATGCAAGGAAATATCCATTCACTTCAATAAATGTGCCTCGAGCAAAGTGAATAATGACGCAAATAACAATCATGAATCATCCAAAACGCAAATGCTTTTTTAATAAAATAAGTCAATTTACAATGAGAAAGGCCTCCAAGCGTACAATCTGGACATATCATAAATAAAGGGAGATGATAAGGAATTAGAAATCAAGCACGTTTAGAAATAATCTTAACTTTGACAATCAAATAATTCATGTGAGCTTGTTAATTGATGTGAACTAAATTGAAGTGCACATAAACGGTGAGTACTCAGTGGATGAATGAGTTAAAGCCGACTTAATGTAAATTTCTCATCAGAGGTCTCAGGACAGATGTGCATTGGCGCTCTTGCGGCGAACGACAAGACAAAGATTGTCAAGAAATATCGTGCAAATAGCAATGGAAAGGTGAGAGTTTTACGGGATACTTTCCTCTCACGGACTTCTGAATCATAAGTCACCTAAATTTAAATTTTGCTTTACCTATTCTATCTCCAAAATGTCTCCAATATCTCTTTCGTATATTAGGGTAAAATTACCAATAAAATCGCGTGAAGTGATATTTCGTAAGTAGAGTAATCTAATAGATATAGGTACATAGTTGAGGATATAAAAGTGCCTGATTGACTCGAATGGAGAAATTGAAAGAAGTGAGTGGCAAAGACAAATTCAATTTACTCTATCCTAAATTGTCTATGCTATTGGTTTGATCAGGAACACTAACAATAACCCTATTTCTCGCCCATCCACACACCCACCTCAATCAAACACTACTTTTTAACCTTATTACACCCTAATACACCTAACCATGCCAATTGCGGCAACAATTTCCCTTCCATTTAGCCAAAATCTTCCATTGTTCCCTCTTAACCAATTTTCCCCACCTTGGCCAATTCAATCCCCATTTTCTCGCCCATCCGCATACCCAGCTCAACCAAACAAAACTAGTAAAACCTATTGCACCCAATACACCTTTCCATACAAATACCATTAACAAAGGAACTTCCATTCAGCCAAACTCTTCCATTTTTTCATTTGGCCCACTCTCTATGATCACAAAGTCCCTATAAAATACAACACTTTACTTTATTTAACCAGGTTAATTGATGTCATGCAACGATTAAATAAATGTACAAAATGGATTGCTGGATCGGTGGTTTACAGTGTTGATATCTTCTTTCTGATTTCTCATTTCTCTTAGTACTAGTTAAACTAACTACTATTTCTACTTCAGTAGTTTGGTTTTGATGGATCGTGATAAAGGCGTGATGAGAAGATCAGTGCCCATGTGCCCATGAACTTAATGAATCAAGCGATGTGCGATAAATAATTCACCGCCTATTGGTCATCTGATGTTTGATGTTGAGTACATTTGTTTCCCATTCTAAAGGGACAGGCGAGTGATGATCCACGATTGTGTCAACACACAGTATTTAAAGCTATTCCGGTAATTTCAAATGAACAAGATTGAATTAACAAAGTTGGTCATCTGCTGTTTGTTTTTCACTACATTTTGCTTCCCATTCTAAAGCGACAGTGAATTAATGCTCCTTACATGGGTAGAGCATCAGGATTTGGAAATAGTCCAGTAAATTTAAATGAACAAGCCTAACCTAACACATTTGGGCTTCTGTCATCTAATTATGAGCGCATTTTCTTTCTTTTTCTAAAGTTGGGTAGGCATATGCGTAGGAAGCAGGCATAATTTTAAAAGTTCAATTAATTAGTGATATCTTTTCCCATGAATCGATCAAAACTACAGGTACTTTACGGCTCAAGATGTTTTCAACCAAAACAAATATTATTAATAGTCGGATTTGTAGCCTCCACTTATCCTCATTAATCTCTACTATCAAGATCCCCACAGGACAAAAAAACACTTCCAGATACGAACGTTGCCCCGCTCCCCACAACCCTCATTGAAAACTGTTCGTGATCTTGCCGATCTATTCCTAGGTGCTATGGGGGAATTTAGGCTTTTCAGTGGAAGAAGTGGACATGGAATAATCGATTTTATTGTGCACAATATTAAAAGGTACGGTAAACTAGTTGAGTTAATGAGTTACATGAAGGCTGACCAGAAATGAAACACGCTTACAGGGAGTAAATGGTAAATTGTGATGCCTTAACAGAGAGAGGGGCGTAGAGAGGGCCGTTCAGAACGGCAAAATTACTCACCACTATTTGATTTCCTGGAGACCTCTCTAATCAAGCTCCCCTCAAGACTGTGGAAGAAACAGACGTATGGCGTGGATCGCGTTTATTTGGGCTGTGCTGCCCAAGCCGTGGCTATTGATTATTCATTAGGTGAGAGGTCTCTACACTTACGACCACACACGCTCCCTAACAAAATCAGCAGCTATTTACCGCTCAATCATTCACTTTCCGCATAATTTGAAAGTTTAGCAAACACAACAGTCTACATTTTGAGTGCTCATACGACTAACAGAATTCGATGGGGACGTTTATCGGGAGGAGAAAATTAACGTTGATTGAGTACTTTCAACTCCAACTTCAACTCAAGAATTATTACTTTGAAAACCTCACACAACAAAAGTGAGATTAATTAAACAGAAATAAGGCGATCTAGTATGGAATTATTATCAAGAGTGCGCAACGACAATTTTCGCCAAGAGAGAAGCATTCAAATAAATAATCAACCAGGTGTCTTTGAGACAAAATCACATGACAAATTTCTGTCCACAAAGAACATGATTAACTCGAGTCTCCACTGAATGAAAGGACCACAAGACTGCGAAAATAATAAATCGGAAATTCGGTAAAGTGATACTCCTTCAGGCTAATCAGAACATCTTACTTTACAATTCCATTGAAGAAGGTGAACTTAAAGCAAATAAATGAAACCATGCCTCACAAAAGCAATGCAAATACCTGCAGAAATTTCAAGATGGGTTTATCTCTCTACTTTAACGAAAGTTTAAAGTCGTTCAGTTCGGCAATTTTGAATAGACAAAGTCAATTGACTTATCAACATTTTCAGCTGAGACATTCGTTTAATGGCTCCTCCAATCCGCCAGCCATCCAGTTCCCTACAACTTTCCTCTAATAATCACATCTAGAAATACAAACACTCTCAAGACCCCCTTTGATTCATAAAATAGTTCCCTTTAGAAAAGGGCAAAATATACGACATATTTACGCCTATGGATAAAAGCAATATGACTACAAGAACTTTCCATTGAAATCCAAATCCAAATCAACGACTATTCTCTCTAGGGTTTGGGTCTAATCTCTCCACCCAACATATCGTTAGGGGGTCAGGTTTTGCATCACTTCGAGAATCTTCGCCAATGCCACTTATAACCGGACAACAAATTATAAAGAAAAGGACACCAACTCACCTCACCATCCACCTCTTCTTCCTCCCTCCCCAAAGTAAACAATTAGGTAATAGACTCCACCTCCAATGTGTACGAAAACACGCCCTGTCAACGAAGCGAAGGCGAAGGTAATCCACGAACGAAATAGATCTATCCAATGCATGTTACGTGAGGTCCCAAACGTAAAATTCAGAATTAGGCAACCATTTGGACACAATCAACTCAATTCTTAGTGATAAGTAATCGGCTTCGTGCATCACTGAGAACATCCAGACGGCTAGCCCACTAAACATCCAAAGACTCCAAATACTGTAAAATATCATTCTTCCCACCACTTCGTGCCTGCTTATTGCTGCATTAAATAAACAATTTTCACTCAACAGGGTTCTGCAACTACAATGTATTTTGATAGTTCAATAAGAAGCTGCAACAGACACTTCTTCTTCTTCTACTTCTTGAGCATCTTCGTTTGGACAACGCACTTTTGGATTGACACTCGCATTTTTGAAAATGAAGTCAACACATTCTCAGCACAAATTCCTCCCTCATCGATGGAAAGATCAGACAGCAGTAAGGCTCATTAGGTGCGCATTTTGCAAGGAAACCAATTTCACGATTAAGAGTAATAAGAGTTACTCCACAATAGAAGTCACCTTGTAATCCCAACGACAGATGAGAAAAGCACACCTTCATCCGCGTGGGATTTTGAGTGAGCTATTCGACTCTGGCAGGCAATGAATTGGGTGAATGAATCCAGCAAAATCTGCCTAAAAAACATTAATTCAAGTTTCATAAACAACCATGCTCTCTTTTTTACCATTAAATTAGGGACACGAAAGTTAATAAAATCACAACTAACCGAAACAAAACAGCATCATGTACGAAAGAAACAAATCTCGTAAAACGCGCCTTCTCCGTCCAATGGTCAATTGGGAAAGGCACGTTCAAAATGTCATTTACAAATCACTACAGCGAACACATATTTTATAAATGAATACGGTACATTGCAAATAATTCAATTCTTGCTAATTTCAACGTCTGTCGAGTCATTCATTATTCTTTATTATTCTACATGTGCCTATCTACTGAACCACAGCTATGTTTATAATAAAAACTTCTTATAAAATAAATTAAAAATAAGTTAAGCGCTTTTGAAGCTTATTAGTAGAAAATAAAATAATGTATTATGTTTATATTTGACATGGTGAAACTATTGACCTTCGCGTCCTAATAACGCGCTTTATGGTTTGTGTTTTTCAGTCCTTTAGCTACTCTAACAAGTCTCGACTAGTCTAAGAAATCTCTATAGCAGATCTTCCTACTGGGAAAAGGCTATCACAGTGATGGAGACAAGGAAGACTCGTTGCAAGTAAAACGTATATTTCAAATTAGGATATCGAAAAAACATGATTAATTATCAAATAATTCTAGCGTAAAAAACATGATTAATTATCAAATAATTCTGGCGTAATTTTAGTGAACATTATTAGCAAAATATCTGGGCAGTGTTCTGCACGCACGGCCGCACACATTTGAAAATTTTCGGTAGCGCATTTTCTACGCGTGTATTGGCCTGTGGTTCGAGGCGGTACATGTGTGGGCACTGCCGAGTTCAGGAGTCTTCGGGAATGGGTTGTAGCGGTAAGAGGGAGGGAGAGAGGGAGAGAGAGAAGGAAGGTATACATTGCCTTTAGAGAGTTGGTTTGCAAATCTAGACAGGTGTGTTTTAAAGGCGTGCGTCGGAGGAGACTCCAGATGTGCCGGTTTTAACCCGTGTATACTTACTGAGTCTTTGGTGCCATTGCGGTCCAGTATGAAATATTTTGGCCTGCGTTTGAGAACTTTGAAAGGTCCGTCATACGATGGTTGTAGGGGTTTCCCTACTGTATCCACTCGAACAAAAACGAAGGGACATGTAGATAAGTCTTTATGAATATATGTGGGTTTGTGGGCTGAAATGTTCTTTTAACCGGGCGGAATATGATACTGTGTTTATGTAGGCTTGCTTTTGAGAGCTGGGAATAATTTCTTCAGGAAGCCTTGGCGTTGTGCCTAGTAGAAGTTCTGCCGGACAGCATCCAAGATCTTGCTTCACAGTACTTCTGGTTGAGAGAAGAGTGACAGGAAGACGTACCACCCAATTTAAACTGGAGGAAGTGACGTTCGACCGTTCGTCGAGACCGTTGGCTTCATGGTGATAGGAGGTGGTACGGATGTGAGTTGAACCCAGAAGATGGTTTGATTCCCGGAACAGGGCAGACACAAATTGCGATCCTCTGTCTGTCGTGATAACAGATGGGACACCGAATATGAATATCCATGATTCTACCAGGGCTTTCGCCACCAACGCGACGGAGGTGTTGCGTAAGGGTTTGTGCTGCCCAGTCTTTTAGTTTACGATTTGATCAAGTTGAACTTGGCAAAGCCATTGTACCATTCATTTAATATTAGGAAATAAATAAAGCATTTGAGTTTAAATGGCGCATCTTGGTTTAGGAAACCTCAGTTCACTCTTTATTTGTGACGGACTGCGTATCTCTAATTTTTTGCATATTCTTTCACTTTGGACACCTACAACATTTACGTGGAGTTTCTGTGAATATTTGAAGGCTGTGAATTGATTCGGTTAAAAGTAGTCATATCCATGACGGTGAACGTCTCGTGGATTTTAAAAGCCCAAAATTCCAACGGCGTTTTACTATGTGTATATTAGTAGGCACAGATTAGAGGACTGAAGAGTATTTGCAAAAAAAGAGCACACAAACAGCACAGTAAAAGAGGTTGCATTAAGAAAAAATCATCGATTGATCCCTCTTAACCAATTTTGCCCTCCTTGGCCAATTCAATCCCCATTTTCTCAACCATCCACACAATCACCTCAACCAAACACCAATTTTAAACCTTATTCCGCCCCAATACACCTATCCATGCAAATAGCCTCCACAAGTTCACTTCCATTTAGAAAAAAATCTCCCATTGTTCCCTCTTAACCAATTTTGCCCACCTTGGCCAATTTAAACCCCATTTTCTCGCCCATCTCCACACCCACCTTAACCAAACACAACTAGTAATACCTATCGCACCCAAATACACCTATCCATGCCAATTCCAACAACAGGGAAACGACTCGTGGATTTTAGTAGCCCAAAATTCCAACGGCGTCTTACTACATGTACATTGGTAAGCACAGATGAAAGGAGAGAAGAGTATTTGCAAAAAGTAGAGCATACTTACAGCGCAGTAGAAGAGGTTGATAGAGAGGAGTTTCCAAAAGAAGTGAAGGCAAATGTGGGCTGCGCCGATTAGAAGATTCTTTAAAAATGGCCGAGATCAAATGCTGAGTTCTAATCAACCCCAATTTGATGTCTCTACTTTTTGCCTTTAGATTGCTTTACCTCTCCCTATTGAAGTTAATAAAACGTACCGATTTTTAGCTTCTCATTAGTCATAGAGTCGTTTTATGAGGAACTCGCTTTATACGAACCTTCTTTCTAAACGCAATTAACCCGTATGATTGGTCACCCACGTCAATGGGTTTACAGTAAAGAGCATTGATTTTAAAAAGCTATTGATTAAGAAGTTGATAGGAAGACGGAGTAATGCTTTGTAATGCATAGGTAGGGGAATATCAATTCAGTGTTGTGTGGCACATAATCCAAACACGATCAAACTAGGCTATTCAATGGTAATCGTTCGGAAATTGCCACAAGCTTATTAGCTAATATAAGATGGCAGTATTGATTTGGATAAAATTTCATGGGCGTTTCTTGTTCTGCAGGATTTATCGCCTCTGTTGATGTAAATACACACTTCCAAGGTTTTGGTTATTTTCAAATTTTAAATTTGTTAGCAGTGAATGTTAGTGAAAAATTGAAGTTGAATTGACCAATCAGTAATTCGGTTTGAAAAAAGCGACCAATCATGTTGTAAATGACGGAACACATCTCCATTGGAGGTATAAAAACGCCCTTGGTGGGCTGGCAAACCGCTTCACACAAGTGTAGTGGTAGTGTGGGCCTGTAGTGGGTAGCTTCTTTCTTTCTTTCACCCTAGCGTTAGGAGGGTTTGGGCGGCGTCAGCTATGTGAAGCCTCTAAGGACAGCAGTAGTAGCAGTAGTATTAGTAGTAGACGTAGTTGCAGTAGCAGCAGCAGCAGCAGCAGAGGCTTCCAAGGGAGTAGGCAGTGTAGAGCCTCCGTAGAGAAGCTGAAAAAATATCTGATCCTATATCTATAGGAAAGGATATCGACGCGACCCTGTCGGGTCTGGGGCTCGGCCCCCGTTTTTTTTCTTTTTTGGGGGTCGCAGTACCCGGACCCGGCAGGGCGCGTCGACGGTGGACCTACGCGTGGTAGCGTGGGTTTGGAGAGTAGACGGCGTAGGTGCCCACGACGACGGCGAGGACGAGGACAAGGAAGACGAGGACAAGGAAGACGAGGACGAGGAAGAAGAGGACAAAGAAGATGAGGACGAGGACAAGGAAGACGGGGAAGAGGAAGACAAGGACAAGGAAGACGAGGACGAGGACAAGGAAGACGGGGAAGAGGAGGACAAGGACAAAGAAGACGAGGACGAGGACAAAGAAGACGAGGACGAGGACAAGGAAGACGGGGAAGAGGAGGACAAGGACAAGGAAGACGAGGACGAGGACAAGGAAAACGAAGACAAGGAAGAAGAGGGCGAGGAAGAAGAGGACAAAGAAGATGAGGACGAGGAC
Source organism: Hymenolepis microstoma (assembly GCA_000469805.3). NCBI lineage: Eukaryota > Metazoa > Platyhelminthes > Cestoda > Cyclophyllidea > Hymenolepididae > Hymenolepis > Hymenolepis microstoma. Next base: position 43,759 of record LR215990.1, read on the forward strand.
AAGGAAGGCGGGGAGGAGGACTCAATGGCGTTCCAGACGCCGAAGCACACGATAGAGGGCGGGCTGGCAGGTAGATAGGTAGGCGGCAGTTAGTGGGTAAACACGTAAGTTTGTGTGAAGCCCCCACTCAGTGGGGCCCAGGTAAAATCCATCCCTCACCTCCGCGTGGTCCTGGGCGGTAACGTCAGCTTCAAAACTGACGGCTAACGAGGGCTCTGGTCAGCATTCGCCTCCAACGCTTACTCTTCCACACTCCCTTATCAATGTCTTCTAATCGGCGCAGCCCACATTTGCCTTCACTTCTTTTGGAAACTCCTCTCTATCAACCTCTTCTACTGCGCTGTAAGTATGCTCTACTTTTTGCAAATACTCTTCTCTCCTTTCATCTGTGCTTACTAATGTACATGTAGTAAGACGCCGTTGGAATTTTGGGCTACTAAAATCCACGAGTCGTTTCCCTGTTGTTGAAATTGGCATGGATAGGTGTATTTGGGTGCGATAGGTATTACTAGTTGTGTTTGGTTAAGGTGGGTGTGGAGATGGGCGAGAAAATGGGGTTTAAATTGGCCAAGGTGGGCAAAATTGGTTAAGAGGGAACAATGGGAGATTTTTTCTAAATGGAAGTGAACTTGTGGAGGCTATTTGCATGGATAGGTGTATTGGGGCGGAATAAGGTTTAAAATTGGTGTTTGGTTGAGGTGATTGTGTGGATGGTTGAGAAAATGGGGATTGAATTGGCCAAGGAGGGCAAAATTGGTTAAGAGGGATCAATCGATGATTTTTTCTTAATGCAACCTCTTTTACTGTGCTGTTTGTGTGCTCTTTTTTTGCAAATACTCTTCAGTCCTCTAATCTGTGCCTACTAATATACACATAGTAAAACGCCGTTGGAATTTTGGGCTTTTAAAATCCACGAGACGTTCACCGTCATGGATATGACTACTTTTAACCGAATCAATTCACAGCCTTCAAATATTCACAGAAACTCCACGTAAATGTTGTAGGTGTCCAAAGTGAAAGAATATGCAAAAAATTAGAGATACGCAGTCCGTCACAAATAAAGAGTGAACTGAGGTTTCCTAAACCAAGATGCGCCATTTAAACTCAAATGCTTTATTTATTTCCTAATATTAAATGAATGGTACAATGGCTTTGCCAAGTTCAACTTGATCAAATCGTAAACTAAAAGACTGGGCAGCACAAACCCTTACGCAACACCTCCGTCGCGTTGGTGGCGAAAGCCCTGGTAGAATCATGGATATTCATATTCGGTGTCCCATCTGTTATCACGACAGACAGAGGATCGCAATTTGTGTCTGCCCTGTTCCGGGAATCAAACCATCTTCTGGGTTCAACTCACATCCGTACCACCTCCTATCACCATGAAGCCAACGGTCTCGACGAACGGTCGAACGTCACTTCCTCCAGTTTAAATTGGGTGGTACGTCTTCCTGTCACTCTTCTCTCAACCAGAAGTACTGTGAAGCAAGATCTTGGATGCTGTCCGGCAGAACTTCTACTAGGCACAACGCCAAGGCTTCCTGAAGAAATTATTCCCAGCTCTCAAAAGCAAGCCTACATAAACACAGTATCATATTCCGCCCGGTTAAAAGAACATTTCAGCCCACAAACCCACATATATTCATAAAGACTTATCTACATGTCCCTTCGTTTTTGTTCGAGTGGATACAGTAGGGAAACCCCTACAACCATCGTATGACGGACCTTTCAAAGTTCTCAAACGCAGGCCAAAATATTTCATACTGGACCGCAATGGCACCAAAGACTCAGTAAGTATACACGGGTTAAAACCGGCACATCTGGAGTCTCCTCCGACGCACGCCTTTAAAACACACCTGTCTAGATTTGCAAACCAACTCTCTAAAGGCAATGTATACCTTCCTTCTCTCTCTCCCTCTCTCCCTCCCTCTTACCGCTACAACCCATTCCCGAAGACTCCTGAACTCGGCAGTGCCCACACATGTACCGCCTCGAACCACAGGCCAATACACGCGTAGAAAATGCGCTACCGAAAATTTTCAAATGTGTGCGGCCGTGCGTGCAGAACACTGCCCAGATATTTTGCTAATAATGTTCACTAAAATTACGCCAGAATTATTTGATAATTAATCATGTTTTTTACGCTAGAATTATTTGATAATTAATCATGTTTTTTCGATATCCTAATTTGAAATATACGTTTTACTTGCAACGAGTCTTCCTTGTCTCCATCACTGTGATAGCCTTTTCCCAGTAGGAAGATCTGCTATAGAGATTTCTTAGACTAGTCGAGACTTGTTAGAGTAGCTAAAGGACTGAAAAACACAAACCATAAAGCGCGTTATTAGGACGCGAAGGTCAATAGTTTCACCATGTCAAATATAAACATAATACATTATTTTATTTTCTACTAATAAGCTTCAAAAGCGCTTAACTTATTTTTAATTTATTTTATAAGAAGTTTTTATTATAAACATAGCTGTGGTTCAGTAGATAGGCACATGTAGAATAATAAAGAATAATGAATGACTCGACAGACGTTGAAATTAGCAAGAATTGAATTATTTGCAATGTACCGTATTCATTTATAAAATATGTGTTCGCTGTAGTGATTTGTAAATGACATTTTGAACGTGCCTTTCCCAATTGACCATTGGACGGAGAAGGCGCGTTTTACGAGATTTGTTTCTTTCGTACATGATGCTGTTTTGTTTCGGTTAGTTGTGATTTTATTAACTTTCGTGTCCCTAATTTAATGGTAAAAAAGAGAGCATGGTTGTTTATGAAACTTGAATTAATGTTTTTTAGGCAGATTTTGCTGGATTCATTCACCCAATTCATTGCCTGCCAGAGTCGAATAGCTCACTCAAAATCCCACGCGGATGAAGGTGTGCTTTTCTCATCTGTCGTTGGGATTACAAGGTGACTTCTATTGTGGAGTAACTCTTATTACTCTTAATCGTGAAATTGGTTTCCTTGCAAAATGCGCACCTAATGAGCCTTACTGCTGTCTGATCTTTCCATCGATGAGGGAGGAATTTGTGCTGAGAATGTGTTGACTTCATTTTCAAAAATGCGAGTGTCAATCCAAAAGTGCGTTGTCCAAACGAAGATGCTCAAGAAGTAGAAGAAGAAGAAGTGTCTGTTGCAGCTTCTTATTGAACTATCAAAATACATTGTAGTTGCAGAACCCTGTTGAGTGAAAATTGTTTATTTAATGCAGCAATAAGCAGGCACGAAGTGGTGGGAAGAATGATATTTTACAGTATTTGGAGTCTTTGGATGTTTAGTGGGCTAGCCGTCTGGATGTTCTCAGTGATGCACGAAGCCGATTACTTATCACTAAGAATTGAGTTGATTGTGTCCAAATGGTTGCCTAATTCTGAATTTTACGTTTGGGACCTCACGTAACATGCATTGGATAGATCTATTTCGTTCGTGGATTACCTTCGCCTTCGCTTCGTTGACAGGGCGTGTTTTCGTACACATTGGAGGTGGAGTCTATTACCTAATTGTTTACTTTGGGGAGGGAGGAAGAAGAGGTGGATGGTGAGGTGAGTTGGTGTCCTTTTCTTTATAATTTGTTGTCCGGTTATAAGTGGCATTGGCGAAGATTCTCGAAGTGATGCAAAACCTGACCCCCTAACGATATGTTGGGTGGAGAGATTAGACCCAAACCCTAGAGAGAATAGTCGTTGATTTGGATTTGGATTTCAATGGAAAGTTCTTGTAGTCATATTGCTTTTATCCATAGGCGTAAATATGTCGTATATTTTGCCCTTTTCTAAAGGGAACTATTTTATGAATCAAAGGGGGTCTTGAGAGTGTTTGTATTTCTAGATGTGATTATTAGAGGAAAGTTGTAGGGAACTGGATGGCTGGCGGATTGGAGGAGCCATTAAACGAATGTCTCAGCTGAAAATGTTGATAAGTCAATTGACTTTGTCTATTCAAAATTGCCGAACTGAACGACTTTAAACTTTCGTTAAAGTAGAGAGATAAACCCATCTTGAAATTTCTGCAGGTATTTGCATTGCTTTTGTGAGGCATGGTTTCATTTATTTGCTTTAAGTTCACCTTCTTCAATGGAATTGTAAAGTAAGATGTTCTGATTAGCCTGAAGGAGTATCACTTTACCGAATTTCCGATTTATTATTTTCGCAGTCTTGTGGTCCTTTCATTCAGTGGAGACTCGAGTTAATCATGTTCTTTGTGGACAGAAATTTGTCATGTGATTTTGTCTCAAAGACACCTGGTTGATTATTTATTTGAATGCTTCTCTCTTGGCGAAAATTGTCGTTGCGCACTCTTGATAATAATTCCATACTAGATCGCCTTATTTCTGTTTAATTAATCTCACTTTTGTTGTGTGAGGTTTTCAAAGTAATAATTCTTGAGTTGAAGTTGGAGTTGAAAGTACTCAATCAACGTTAATTTTCTCCTCCCGATAAACGTCCCCATCGAATTCTGTTAGTCGTATGAGCACTCAAAATGTAGACTGTTGTGTTTGCTAAACTTTCAAATTATGCGGAAAGTGAATGATTGAGCGGTAAATAGCTGCTGATTTTGTTAGGGAGCGTGTGTGGTCGTAAGTGTAGAGACCTCTCACCTAATGAATAATCAATAGCCACGGCTTGGGCAGCACAGCCCAAATAAACGCGATCCACGCCATACGTCTGTTTCTTCCACAGTCTTGAGGGGAGCTTGATTAGAGAGGTCTCCAGGAAATCAAATAGTGGTGAGTAATTTTGCCGTTCTGAACGGCCCTCTCTACGCCCCTCTCTCTGTTAAGGCATCACAATTTACCATTTACTCCCTGTAAGCGTGTTTCATTTCTGGTCAGCCTTCATGTAACTCATTAACTCAACTAGTTTACCGTACCTTTTAATATTGTGCACAATAAAATCGATTATTCCATGTCCACTTCTTCCACTGAAAAGCCTAAATTCCCCCATAGCACCTAGGAATAGATCGGCAAGATCACGAACAGTTTTCAATGAGGGTTGTGGGGAGCGGGGCAACGTTCGTATCTGGAAGTGTTTTTTTGTCCTGTGGGGATCTTGATAGTAGAGATTAATGAGGATAAGTGGAGGCTACAAATCCGACTATTAATAATATTTGTTTTGGTTGAAAACATCTTGAGCCGTAAAGTACCTGTAGTTTTGATCGATTCATGGGAAAAGATATCACTAATTAATTGAACTTTTAAAATTATGCCTGCTTCCTACGCATATGCCTACCCAACTTTAGAAAAAGAAAGAAAATGCGCTCATAATTAGATGACAGAAGCCCAAATGTGTTAGGTTAGGCTTGTTCATTTAAATTTACTGGACTATTTCCAAATCCTGATGCTCTACCCATGTAAGGAGCATTAATTCACTGTCGCTTTAGAATGGGAAGCAAAATGTAGTGAAAAACAAACAGCAGATGACCAACTTTGTTAATTCAATCTTGTTCATTTGAAATTACCGGAATAGCTTTAAATACTGTGTGTTGACACAATCGTGGATCATCACTCGCCTGTCCCTTTAGAATGGGAAACAAATGTACTCAACATCAAACATCAGATGACCAATAGGCGGTGAATTATTTATCGCACATCGCTTGATTCATTAAGTTCATGGGCACATGGGCACTGATCTTCTCATCACGCCTTTATCACGATCCATCAAAACCAAACTACTGAAGTAGAAATAGTAGTTAGTTTAACTAGTACTAAGAGAAATGAGAAATCAGAAAGAAGATATCAACACTGTAAACCACCGATCCAGCAATCCATTTTGTACATTTATTTAATCGTTGCATGACATCAATTAACCTGGTTAAATAAAGTAAAGTGTTGTATTTTATAGGGACTTTGTGATCATAGAGAGTGTCGAATGTTAGGGATCGTTTATTATTTCCTCTCTTGCATTAGTTACAAAATGGTTTGATGGGATCCCATCGGAAGTTGCTAAGGGATTTGCATATTCTTCAGTCTTATTGTATATTAGATAAAGATCACAGTTCATTAGCAATGAGGGCGGGGACCTGGGGGGTGGGGTGGGGGGAAGGGAGGAGTGGTTTGTGGTGATAAAAGCCGACCTATTTAATTACCCAATCTTTTTCCCTTTAAATAGGGAATTCATTCACCCCCACCTCCAAATCATTTTCCTTTCACGTGCTCATAACTGCTTTAACCGCTTTCAGGCGCAGACCGAAACAACAAATTAAATATCTTCCGATGGACGATACGCCCACCCCCTTCCCCCCATATGGCTTTGTGTTTGAAGAAATTGAACTTCGCCGTGGGGGTGGGGGTGGAGGTGGGTGGGGTTGGGACTCAAACAATTTCTCTCCTTTGCAAGCAGCACCCTTGGTGAGCAATTGGAATGTTGGGACATAAACTCTTCACGAAGTTCTTCCCAAAGTTTTCCCTCTCCAAAGTCCAGCTGGTAACACACCAACTAACTGAAGTAATTCAACTCAATTCTTTCATCAACTTACTACAGAACGTCTACTTAACACCAAATTAATGTACATCTAAAAATCCACTCATTTCTAAGAATACTGTTAAAAGAAAAATGGGAATGTGAATTTCCAATTCATGTGAATTTTTGTCGGTTGGTGCTATTCTTTGCTCTTCCTATTGGACAATCGAATAAATCGATAATTGATGGTTAACTTCTAAATAGCCTTATTTGTGATAGAGATCTAGTGTGTGGATTGCCTTTTCTTTTCAAAATGCAGTAGATACTTGTGATTTCTTTTGTAATTTTAACCTAAAACTCTGTTATATGCCTTAGTTTGCTCCATCAAGATGGGAGGTCTTTTTTCTTTTTTAACTTCAATTCACTAACATTAAAATGACAAATTTTTCTCGTCTGCACACTCTACCTTCCACGCTGGGCAATCTCATCATCGTGCGATTTGTTTTGTATAAGTGGGCATAAAGATTAATTCTATTCTTACAATGGCTATCAACAACACATGGCCTTGTGGGACGCGTAATCGCATGCGTGCGCGAAGGTGCGGTCGTGAAACTGCGCGTAAGGAGCGAGTTCGTTGAGCGCATAGCTAAGTAGAAGCTCCCATATTTTTAGTTAATCCGCCATGTTGAGTGACTAAGCTTCTTCCCTTGTCACACTCCACGCCATGCATGTCTAGAATAACCGTGTGCTCTGGATATGTCTGTTTCTTGTAAAGCTTTGCAGTAGCTTTGCTAGTTCTGTGAGTCTTACCAACTAGGAGAATCTGCCACCGAGGTTTCTGAGTATAGTCAGGCTTAGTTAGGTAGCTAAATCCGCTACAGCCTGTTTCGAAGCCAGGATCTCTGTGTTTTCTGCTATAAATTTTGACTTAAAGCACAAAATAGGAGTTATGGTTTGAGGAATAAATTCGTTGTAGTTTTATTATTATTATTATGTTGCCTGACTTAGTGAAACCGGTTTGCAAGCTTCGATCATGAAAGAGAAGAAGAAATTAAGATTTTTGAGAGGGAATGTGATTAAAATAAGTGTAAAAAGCTCATCTTCAGTTAAGTTCCAAAATCATCGAGCCATCTCCTCCATTTTTCGCAACATGGTGAGAAATGATCGCAATCACTTCGTATTCGCCGTGTGCTTGCATTCGTTTGAAGACATGCCATCATGTCTTGAAGAGAAGAATTCATTAGTGGTATTTTAACCGGATTTGTGTTTGTTAGTTGAATCACCAATGTTTTCTGGTTCTTCGCGTATTAAGAAACCATGGACGACTCGAAATCTACAAAAAGCTCATTTTTCCCATTTTTTGTGGGTGTGTAGCGTTGTCACACAATTTCAATAGGATTGTATCTCAAATTGGTCCTTCAACAATCATACCATCTTCTTCCCATTGGAGGCATGTCCTCCAATTTACCCTTTATCATTATACGTATTACGTATTAGTGCATCTTGTAAATTCGTAAAGTGGTTTCGCCATAAAGTACCTACAAGAATCTTTGCTTTGACCACTGTTCAAAATCGTGAGAAATCTCTTTTTTTCAATCGACATATAGAAAATGTCCTCTATTTTTAATCTCCCCCAAATGAATGCGATATTATCTATCATCAGCCTTAAGTGTTCATGTCTAAATCCAAATTTTGTTCCTCCACCAGCTTACAGCCAATGCATTCTTGTCGAAAATGCATGTCTTTAATCAATGACAGCACACATTTCTACCAACTGAAATGTGCGTATATGTTGTTGTTGTTGTTGTTAGTATGGGGTGGGAGAGGTGGGAAACGAAGCTGTAGGCGGTGAATAGCTGATGAGTGAGTGGAAAGTTGGCGACATAATATTGAAACACTTGAGTTCAGTGTTTTACTTTGAATTGCAAGACTGAGAACACAAATGATTTAGAGAATAAAATGTTCTGAAATGTGAAGTGTTACGCACTGGTTCGAGTTTTTACACCATCCACATCTATTCCACAGTGGATTCGGTTACAGTGAGATCACACGACGACGATCGCCTACTAGTGGGCATACCTCTTAGAAAGAGGTATCAAAATGTTTCAATTTGTTTCACTTTGTAAAAAGATGCAGTCATATTTTCAACACCCTCTTTTCACTTGGATTTTTGTGCGAGTTCCAAGCAGTTATTTGTCTTCGTATGGAAATATTCAGAATGATTGGTAGTTAAGTAGAAGCAATTACACTGATGGCTGCTTTTAAGTGATTGATTACTGGTGCTGCTTAGCGTGTGAATGATGTGGAAGGGGTTGCGCGAAAGTGGGCATGTTTGGACTTAAAGTAATGTGAAAAATGAGTTCTTTGCGATGGAGTGGAGTAAGTGTAATTGGCGTTGCAATGGAAATGGATGGGTGCCCATTGGTGGTGTAATACGTGTTGTGAGTAGTGATCAGTTTAGATGCGTGTAGAAGGTTAATAGTTAAAGCAGTATATAGGCGTGTTAAGATGAGGAAAAAGAGCGTTAAGAGATATTAAGGGAACATTTCTCTTCTCAACTTTTTAATGCTACTATCGGTTTTGAACTTGTGGTCTTTATATTCGTGTGCTTTGGCCAGCACGTCTTTGGAATCAATATGACTAAGAGATAACGGACAGGATGTGTTGTAATTGTTGAATACCCTACCCAAATATCTTTACTGCTCCATTTGGACACAGGTCTATTTTACCTAAAACGTCTGGTTTCGATAGTTGGTAAAAGGCGCTCATTAAGTTCTACATTAATTGTGCTGAAATATGAATAACAATAATAATGAAGCTAGAGCTACTATTCTGCAAGCTTCTGGTTGTAATATGAGAATAGTTTGGATGGAATTTGTCAATTTTTGTTTACATATTTCCACCATTCCGACCGCGTCTGAGGACCATGAGTTGGAAACGGAAATATTCCATTTATGGAGCATAACGGCGGGAGGGGAAATTAGAATTGTGCAGTTTGTGATGAACTGTTGTTGATGTAGGCAATTCTACTATTCATTTTGACAATTTGAATAGAATAAGTGATAATTGATATTGCAGTGGATGGTTAATGCTAATTGGTATTAGGCGAGAGATTATACGGTTACTTAAATCAATTCCTACATTCCAACTGCTAATAGAAATGCAATTGCCCTATCTCGCAACACTGGTAATTCAAATGGTTTCATAATTTTATTTTTATTAAATTAATCTTTGATTTAAACTTTCAATAATTTTGCATTATGTTATAATCAACGAAATCAAGCTCAGTTACGCTGCCAATGACCTAGCCAATTACTTGAAGAAAGTGGATGCTCATATTACATATTTAAGCAGAGACTAATTCGGAGTCTCCCAAGATATTCGAGAAGGATCTTAGTCAAGATAATTACACCAATAGTAATATACTCGACTCTTACATTTTAGTTATGTATGTTTATGTTTACGACCTTTGTCTTTATTAGGGACGATTTCCCTTAGCTTTGTAATATCTGGCAATGAAGAACTTTAGCATTAATCGAGAATGCAAGTGATTGACTATATTTCTCATTCTTTGGCACATTTATCTTTCATTCGGGTCTTCTCTCGGACTCTCATGATCAGGAACTTTTAACGACGCACACTCCTATAAGGAAAACAAAAAATGACCAATTCAAAATGGTGGGTTACGAAGAATCAATATGGCACCATCTTGGGTTTGAGGACTCGTTGCAAATATCAAAATTGAATTAAATGAAATGAATAAAATCAACTGAGTTCCATCGAAAAGGCAGTGATGAAATCACACCTAATGTGTGTCGACCACACAAATTAATGGTGAAGTACACATTTGGACCGCAGTTATTAATATTTGCTCATTTTACTTTTATCTATTCATGCCATTACGATGCATATGAACCTATAGACACGGCGTTTTAGCGTTTTCTCATAGTCAGTTACTGGTGATTGGCAAAGTTCCCTTTAAATTCACATCTACCAATTTGCTCTCTCTTCAACACGCCTCTCTGCATGAAACTGCCTATCATGTAGAACCTGAATCTTCTCAAAGTAGAAACTAAAATCCGTGAAATTTTGACCATAATCTTCACTAAAATGCTAAGCTGAAAGCTCATTTGAATGGAAATATTGTGACCAGTAAGGGGATTGAAAGTAGACCTAAGGAGTAAAGCAGTCTGTCATTTTAGTTCTATGATTTTAAATTGTCGTCTGCACAGTTTTCCTAAGTAGTGCCTTTATGCCCAAGTTCCCAAACCGTGAGAATGCCCTTTTTACCAACTATTATTATTTAAGGATTTTAGATTCATGACGCTGTTGCTAGGACCACTTTGTAAAGCGCAGATAAATGAAGACACTGAGTTAAAGAGAGGAGTTAAGTGGTCGGGAATTTGCCTTTATTCAGGCTACTTCCAGCACCATCATTAACACTTGGTGAAGGAGTGCTGATGACTTGGATGTGAAGATATAAGTACTCACACATGGGACTCAAAGAAAGCAAGTAGAATTTATTTTAACGCAATTTTATTAAATTCAATTTAGAACATTTTAGTGAAATTTAGAGGAATTTAGAGCAAGTTAATAGAATGTACAATTTTGAACTTGACGGATCCAGGCTGACGGAGTCGAATGAACTTCAGTAGATAATTGGAGTTGTAAAGACTGTTCGCCTGCAATTCACTCTCACACTTCCGCTTTTCCATCCACTTCGCCAGTTTTGCATCATCAGTCTACACGCTACACGCTGCAGTCTCCAGTGACATTATGGAGTGATCGATGTACTCACCGCCTCTTTACTTCCTCAATAGGTAGTTTGGTGGAGAGGTGGATAGGCATTAAAGAGTGCGCTTAATGAAGCTGAGAGCGGTGGGTGGGTGAAGTGAGTTGGTGTGTGTGAGTTGGGAGGATGAGGAGAATGGATTGTGTGTCGTGGCAGTGACGGTGACAACCGTAGGAAATACTTGAAAGTATCATACTTGAAGTCAGTAATAAGTAGAATGTACGAAATCTGTAGTTACTAGTCTCATACCCTCTCACCATTTATCCGAGTTGGCTAATACATGCTAGCCGCAAAATAAGTGGCCAATTATTATTTGCACTTATATCAACATAAATGACAGCAAACAGCAGGAGAGGGGGGGAGGATAATTTAGTGCAAAAGTACTGGCAATAATTAAATATTTGCAATCACAAATTTGATTCGCATCTAGTAGAATTAACAAACAAGTAGCAATCGTTACACGCATGACTCACCTGTTTGGTAGGGGTTTGGGGCGAACAAACTTGAAATCGGGCATTACACATGAGTGCAAAGCGGGAGGCAAGAAGAGGCGTGGAGGTGTAACTACTACCGATTGTCCCCCAACAGTTGTTCCACCTCCTTTTTCAAAGCCCAATATGTTCATTCCACGTAGACAAACAACCTAGGCATAACAATTCACGAAATTATGCTCCTGCCGCATAGCTCATATTAATCGATCGACCTAAATCAAATGTAATTGTGGCGTGCTTGACGCTACCACAAAGGCTGAGCAAAGGCATCTCGTGCGTACTTGAACACCCTGGAAGATGCGATCGTGAGTCCAGAGACCTCTCAGCCGAGGTACACATTTCTGCTTGTCTTCTAGCTACTTCTTCTGGGGTAACACTGCACCAGGATTCTAGATTTTTGAAGTAAAACCGCGCAAACTTCAAACCTTTATCCATTTTAATACCATCATCGAAGCGCCAAAATAAATCAAAGCGTCGTTTCCACCATCGCGCGATAGAGCGATCTCGCATCCTACCTTCGAATTCTTTACATCTTAAAAGTTAAAATGCAACAAAGTACCACATTTTACGGCGCCGTTTTAGAGCACGGCGTGGTGGTGTTGTGATTGACAAAGACTCCTCGATCTGAGAGGAGTTCCCCTGGTTTAGGATTGAGGTAGCACTTGAATTTTCGTTTACATTAAAATCGACTTGGACGTCTTCCAGCCGTTTATTATTTTCTGCTTCTACGATAGAAGAATTTGCGATAGATTCCTGTTCTACATCACTGCTGGAAATATCCGACAAGGTATCAAATATCCTGTCATCAAATTTTGTCTGAAAAACAAATCAAATTAGTTAAGAAATAATGTTACGTTAATATAGAGAACGGAAACTATTTCTTACAATACGAGCCTCGGACATTGAAGACAAAAAATGATCTGGTAAAAGGTAACCAGTGCGTTGATAATATGCCCAACTGACCTTCAATTTGGACTATTTCGGTAATATTTCAGAATTTCAACAAATTCTCCTTGTGAATGCCTATTCTAAAAATTGTTTGTTAATATAGAAAAAGCAAAAAGTGTTTTATTTTTATCTTTCAAGGGGTATAATTAAGCATACTTTTACCAACAAATATAGACATTGTAAAACGCATATTTATAGAGATTAAGTGTTTCATTAAATTTGACTAAACGAAAGCTTCGTGCACTTGCAGACTAATGTAAATAATTATGTCCTCTCAAATGAACCTAAAAGCATTGTGAAAATATTACGCGCAGTGCGTAATGAAATTGAATATCTTAAAGTAAAAAAGTAAATGCAGTTTGCAGTTAACGTGGTGACATAATACACATGACAATTTTTCTCCCTAAACCAACTAATCGCCATTTTGCAATGCAAATGGATGGGATAACAGCTACTAGTTCTCCTCCAGCTCTCTCTTATTATAATACATATTGGAACGGAATTGTGAAGATCACAACTAAACTATGACAATGCAAACACTGGAAATCATAGCAACAGACACACGCTAGTTAGGGAACCTCGAAAACTTACCTGCTTTCCATTCGGCGTATACAATATCCCTTACCTTGAATTGAATAGATCAAAAAACTATTGCAAAAGGGGAAATAGGAAAGGTCATTCAATTAAGCAAATAAGCTCTTTTTAATAGATGCATGGATAATTGATTTCACTGAAGTTAACTTTAAGCTTCATAAGTCCTGGCAACGTATTAGTGCCACAACTGCCAAATAATATGTGTGATTGTTATTTTAATATGACTAAAGTGCGACCTCCGAGTCAATACACCAACTTAGAGTTTTTATGAGAGACTAAATGCATTCATCTTAATTACAAACGTAGATGTGGCTGGGCAGTCTAAATGGAAATTCCTAAAACATTAACACCTTGTTTTAAATCAAAGTTGAATTTCCAGTTGAAAAATGACTATTGTGTCTCCGAAACCGCCCCAAATATGGTGATCATTACTCCAAAAGACAAGGGTTAAAATATGTGCATTTTATAATTTTTCAATTATTACTGAGACTGAATTGTAGAATCTCTCTATCTCCTGAGGTCTTGAATGAGGTGTGCATTTTAACTTTGAATTGATTCTATTGCAAATGGGATTCTGATTGATGATATCATAACCATGCAAGGATTCCTTCGTCTCGAAGAAGTGATCGTATGAGCACTTGAAGTTGCAAGAATTATCACGGTATATTTTTACCGTAAGTTATTTTCCTTTGTATTAGTGTCACTTATGTGCTTTCAGCTATCCAACAAGACGAAGAACCACTGAATTAAATCCACTGGTGAATAAACTCACTACGTCTCAAATATAAGCACTGCTTTCTACGAGCCAACGAGCTGCACACTGACGTGAGTACCTCAAGTTGAAATGTTGCTTCTGTCGATTCAATGATCCCTATGGGACGGGACCAAGTGGCTGCTACTCCCTGTGAATCCCGCAAACTGTCTGCCAACCAAGTCTGTTCACACATTCCCGAAAATATTAGGACCCATTCTTACGTTTGCTGCCCCAAATTCATTTTGATCTTTCAACCGGTAAACTGTGGTAAGCATAATGTTCATGTGCAAAAAGGTAAGATGTAGGGTTTACAATGCTATCACGGCTGATGATGAGGCCAATCCCGTGAGCGCTAGAACATTCTGCATAGTATGACATTCTACCGGACGCGTATCGAACAAGTGTGAACATACATGCAAACGCCTCTCAGCACAATTTGAGTGTCATGAAGTCCGATGAGAGCTTCTCCACCATTCACGCTCTACGAAAAGCCATTGTTCTTCTAGCAGCCTCACTTCACAAAGTACACTGTGTCGGATAGACTTTACATAAATGAATACGAATCCTGATGAAGTAAAGTGAAATCGTCTCAGTTGTGTTAGCCGAGTTTATATTATGGGAGGCCGAGAGACAGACCCTAATTCAACTTTGCGGAAAATGTTATTGTGATTATGGACGAAGAGGTGAAGATGAACGTGAAGGTAGGAAAGCAGAGTCGGGGCCAAAACCGACTCTGTAATTGTTGAAGCTACGATTGAAGGTCTATGATCCAAATATGAAATGGAGATTAAAGGGGAAATTTGGCACAATGCATTTGTTCTGTTTGTATTAACCACCACGAAAGTGAATATTAGGTGGTGGAATGTCAACACTGTCCATGCTGCAGCCGCATTCTCCAGTGGCTGAGGCAAGTTAAAGCGTTAAATGGGTTTGGTGAGAAGAAAAGCCAGTTACTAAGGGCCAGATTAGCGAGGAAGGACAAATTACTGCTATTTTGACGGGTTGATGTTTTGTAATGTCTAATACGGTAGAATAACGAGTTTTGATGTGAAAATTCAATTAAGGTAACAAAAAGTGATAAAAATAATAATTGAATAATAATAATAATAATATAGACTCAGCTTATTAGAAAAAATGAAACACTGCATATCATCTGTTTGGTGTGATCAATATCAGATGGTAGGGTCATTACATCATAGCAAGTGGATTCAAAGGTTGAAGGTCAATGAATGAAAATAAAAACTGGCTAATATTCTATTGTAATACGTCTAAATTGTGCCTTTATGCACTGAAATTCGTGGTATGGTATGGCAAAACGACTTGTTCGTCACCCGTCCATTGATCTTTCGGCTTACTAGCCACATACGATTATCATTTTATTTCACAAATCCATAAGAACCAGATTATAATTCATGCTCCTCTCTAAGCATTTCGACTAAGATCAGCGAGCACACAAATAAAAGTGCACATCTTCTGCGTTCTCACTACTTTGAACACAGCCCAGCTAATTGTGAGAGCAAATATTTATGCTACAAGCCTCTGCTCTTGCATCCGTCTGCAGCCAGTTAGACCTCTAAGAGCTTCAGCAATATGCTTATTTATGCATTATCCTCCACAAACCCCAAAGAAATAAGTAGTATATGAGCCAAAATGGGGGCGAAACTACTTAAAAAGAAATAAGTAGTATGGGCCAAAATGGTGTCAAAACTACTTAAAAAGAAATAAGCAGTATATGAGTAGAATGGGTCAAAATCGGGTCGAAGCTACTTAAAAAGAAATGAGTAGTATGGACCAAAATGGTGTCGAAACTACTTAAAAAGAAATAAGCAGGATATGAGCAGTATGGGTCAAAATGGGGGCGAAACTACTTAAAAAGACATAAGTAGTATTTGAGCAGTATGGGCCAAAATGGTGTCGAAACTACTTAAAAAGAAAAAGATGATACTACACGACTAAGCACTTAGCTAAACATTAATAAGCCACCAGACACATACAAGTACTACTAACCCCACACAAAGGAGGTTAATGCGATAACTTAAGCAGAGCTGGATAGAGGAGGCAAAGGAAGACATCCCTGTTTCATGCTCTCAATCCTCCATAGAGCACAATCCCTCACCATTTAGCAACATTTGAAATAACACCAGTCATTACAATACAAACCCTCAAAGGCTAGGTCAACATAATTTTCCAATTATGCCTTCCCCTAATGCATTTCCTTTAAAGTGTATCTTAATAATGCTCTATTTAGCTTTTTCCTAACTTAATTTCTCCACGGGTAAACTCCATCATTGCAACTGAAAGACTGGAATCCATGCAACGATGTTAATGAAGCGTTCACCAATTTATCCAACGCATGTGAAAAGATAGCTAATACGTATATACCCTCAATAATCTCTAGGGGTATATCGACCTCCAAAATAACACGTCCACTCTGAAGAAAAACAATCATTTTAAAAATTACATTTATTTCATATATAGGCATCAAAGAATGCATAAAATTAATGTGTCAACTACGACCGCAATGGTTTCTTATAATCATAACGAACAATTGAAGAAATCATCCGCTTGTAGACCGGAGCTTCTTTGAGAAAAAGGAGAGAGACTGTGTTTCCCCCTTGACCACATGTTGCAACACCGCTCCGACGGACACTTGGGATGCGTCGGTTTTCATATCAAGACGTGTCCCGCTAGAAGTGCCGAGATGGTTTAACTTGGTCACCTTGAGGATCTCCTGGTTCACTTCAGAGAACGCCGATTCCAGCGGTTGGAGATTTGACTGCGTCCTGAGTATCATAAATTAGATCAGCCTCCTCCGCTAATTTGTCCGAGTTGTCTCCAGAATGGCTGGTAACCAAAAATGGTATCAAAGTTTTTGGCATGCACTTCATCCATAACTTTTTAAGAATTTCGTCAGTCACAGAAGAATCAACCAACACCAGACCGTTTAATATGAGAAAACTTCACTCCCGATACTTCGAGAAGTAAAAACCATGAGCAGTGAACTTAACAAGACTTTTACCTTGGATGATGTGAAAATGAGCTTTACGTATTTACTTAGCATTCTTTTAGTACACCAGACTGTTTAGCATGAGAAAGCTTCAAGAGCTCTCTACAAGATCATCACATCATCACCAAAACCACATACACATATATGCAAGGAAATATCCATTCACTTCAATAAATGTGCCTCGAGCAAAGTGAATAATGACGCAAATAACAATCATGAATCATCCAAAACGCAAATGCTTTTTTAATAAAATAAGTCAATTTACAATGAGAAAGGCCTCCAAGCGTACAATCTGGACATATCATAAATAAAGGGAGATGATAAGGAATTAGAAATCAAGCACGTTTAGAAATAATCTTAACTTTGACAATCAAATAATTCATGTGAGCTTGTTAATTGATGTGAACTAAATTGAAGTGCACATAAACGGTGAGTACTCAGTGGATGAATGAGTTAAAGCCGACTTAATGTAAATTTCTCATCAGAGGTCTCAGGACAGATGTGCATTGGCGCTCTTGCGGCGAACGACAAGACAAAGATTGTCAAGAAATATCGTGCAAATAGCAATGGAAAGGTGAGAGTTTTACGGGATAC
The DNA here is from genome assembly GCA_000469805.3 of Hymenolepis microstoma. Classification (NCBI taxonomy): domain Eukaryota; kingdom Metazoa; phylum Platyhelminthes; class Cestoda; order Cyclophyllidea; family Hymenolepididae; genus Hymenolepis; species Hymenolepis microstoma. The sequence continues at coordinate 61,349 of LR215990.1, forward strand.
TTTCCTCTCACGGACTTCTGAATCATAAGTCACCTAAATTTAAATTTTGCTTTACCTATTCTATCTCCAAAATGTCTCCAATATCTCTTTCGTATATTAGGGTAAAATTACCAATAAAATCGCGTGAAGTGATATTTCGTAAGTAGAGTAATCTAATAGATATAGGTACATAGTTGAGGATATAAAAGTGCCTGATTGACTCGAATGGAGAAATTGAAAGAAGTGAGTGGCAAAGACAAATTCAATTTACTCTATCCTAAATTGTCTATGCTATTGGTTTGATCAGGAACACTAACAATAACCCTATTTCTCGCCCATCCACACACCCACCTCAATCAAACACTACTTTTTAACCTTATTACACCCTAATACACCTAACCATGCCAATTGCGGCAACAATTTCCCTTCCATTTAGCCAAAATCTTCCATTGTTCCCTCTTAACCAATTTTCCCCACCTTGGCCAATTCAATCCCCATTTTCTCGCCCATCCGCATACCCAGCTCAACCAAACAAAACTAGTAAAACCTATTGCACCCAATACACCTTTCCATACAAATACCATTAACAAAGGAACTTCCATTCAGCCAAACTCTTCCATTTTTTCATTTTGGCCCACTCTCTATGATCACAAAGTCCCTATAAAATACAACACTTTACTTTATTTAACCAGGTTAATTGATGTCATGCAACGATTAAATAAATGTACAAAATGGATTGCTGGATCGGTGGTTTACAGTGTTGATATCTTCTTTCTGATTTCTCATTTCTCTTAGTACTAGTTAAACTAACTACTATTTCTACTTCAGTAGTTTGGTTTTGATGGATCGTGATAAAGGCGTGATGAGAAGATCAGTGCCCATGTGCCCATGAACTTAATGAATCAAGCGATGTGCGATAAATAATTCACCGCCTATTGGTCATCTGATGTTTGATGTTGAGTACATTTGTTTCCCATTCTAAAGGGACAGGCGAGTGATGATCCACGATTGTGTCAACACACAGTATTTAAAGCTATTCCGGTAATTTCAAATGAACAAGATTGAATTAACAAAGTTGGTCATCTGCTGTTTGTTTTTCACTACATTTTGCTTCCCATTCTAAAGCGACAGTGAATTAATGCTCCTTACATGGGTAGAGCATCAGGATTTGGAAATAGTCCAGTAAATTTAAATGAACAAGCCTAACCTAACACATTTGGGCTTCTGTCATCTAATTATGAGCGCATTTTCTTTCTTTTTCTAAAGTTGGGTAGGCATATGCGTAGGAAGCAGGCATAATTTTAAAAGTTCAATTAATTAGTGATATCTTTTCCCATGAATCGATCAAAACTACAGGTACTTTACGGCTCAAGATGTTTTCAACCAAAACAAATATTATTAATAGTCGGATTTGTAGCCTCCACTTATCCTCATTAATCTCTACTATCAAGATCCCCACAGGACAAAAAAACACTTCCAGATACGAACGTTGCCCCGCTCCCCACAACCCTCATTGAAAACTGTTCGTGATCTTGCCGATCTATTCCTAGGTGCTATGGGGGAATTTAGGCTTTTCAGTGGAAGAAGTGGACATGGAATAATCGATTTTATTGTGCACAATATTAAAAGGTACGGTAAACTAGTTGAGTTAATGAGTTACATGAAGGCTGACCAGAAATGAAACACGCTTACAGGGAGTAAATGGTAAATTGTGATGCCTTAACAGAGAGAGGGGCGTAGAGAGGGCCGTTCAGAACGGCAAAATTACTCACCACTATTTGATTTCCTGGAGACCTCTCTAATCAAGCTCCCCTCAAGACTGTGGAAGAAACAGACGTATGGCGTGGATCGCGTTTATTTGGGCTGTGCTGCCCAAGCCGTGGCTATTGATTATTCATTAGGTGAGAGGTCTCTACACTTACGACCACACACGCTCCCTAACAAAATCAGCAGCTATTTACCGCTCAATCATTCACTTTCCGCATAATTTGAAAGTTTAGCAAACACAACAGTCTACATTTTGAGTGCTCATACGACTAACAGAATTCGATGGGGACGTTTATCGGGAGGAGAAAATTAACGTTGATTGAGTACTTTCAACTCCAACTTCAACTCAAGAATTATTACTTTGAAAACCTCACACAACAAAAGTGAGATTAATTAAACAGAAATAAGGCGATCTAGTATGGAATTATTATCAAGAGTGCGCAACGACAATTTTCGCCAAGAGAGAAGCATTCAAATAAATAATCAACCAGGTGTCTTTGAGACAAAATCACATGACAAATTTCTGTCCACAAAGAACATGATTAACTCGAGTCTCCACTGAATGAAAGGACCACAAGACTGCGAAAATAATAAATCGGAAATTCGGTAAAGTGATACTCCTTCAGGCTAATCAGAACATCTTACTTTACAATTCCATTGAAGAAGGTGAACTTAAAGCAAATAAATGAAACCATGCCTCACAAAAGCAATGCAAATACCTGCAGAAATTTCAAGATGGGTTTATCTCTCTACTTTAACGAAAGTTTAAAGTCGTTCAGTTCGGCAATTTTGAATAGACAAAGTCAATTGACTTATCAACATTTTCAGCTGAGACATTCGTTTAATGGCTCCTCCAATCCGCCAGCCATCCAGTTCCCTACAACTTTCCTCTAATAATCACATCTAGAAATACAAACACTCTCAAGACCCCCTTTGATTCATAAAATAGTTCCCTTTAGAAAAGGGCAAAATATACGACATATTTACGCCTATGGATAAAAGCAATATGACTACAAGAACTTTCCATTGAAATCCAAATCCAAATCAACGACTATTCTCTCTAGGGTTTGGGTCTAATCTCTCCACCCAACATATCGTTAGGGGGTCAGGTTTTGCATCACTTCGAGAATCTTCGCCAATGCCACTTATAACCGGACAACAAATTATAAAGAAAAGGACACCAACTCACCTCACCATCCACCTCTTCTTCCTCCCTCCCCAAAGTAAACAATTAGGTAATAGACTCCACCTCCAATGTGTACGAAAACACGCCCTGTCAACGAAGCGAAGGCGAAGGTAATCCACGAACGAAATAGATCTATCCAATGCATGTTACGTGAGGTCCCAAACGTAAAATTCAGAATTAGGCAACCATTTGGACACAATCAACTCAATTCTTAGTGATAAGTAATCGGCTTCGTGCATCACTGAGAACATCCAGACGGCTAGCCCACTAAACATCCAAAGACTCCAAATACTGTAAAATATCATTCTTCCCACCACTTCGTGCCTGCTTATTGCTGCATTAAATAAACAATTTTCACTCAACAGGGTTCTGCAACTACAATGTATTTTGATAGTTCAATAAGAAGCTGCAACAGACACTTCTTCTTCTTCTACTTCTTGAGCATCTTCGTTTGGACAACGCACTTTTGGATTGACACTCGCATTTTTGAAAATGAAGTCAACACATTCTCAGCACAAATTCCTCCCTCATCGATGGAAAGATCAGACAGCAGTAAGGCTCATTAGGTGCGCATTTTGCAAGGAAACCAATTTCACGATTAAGAGTAATAAGAGTTACTCCACAATAGAAGTCACCTTGTAATCCCAACGACAGATGAGAAAAGCACACCTTCATCCGCGTGGGATTTTGAGTGAGCTATTCGACTCTGGCAGGCAATGAATTGGGTGAATGAATCCAGCAAAATCTGCCTAAAAAACATTAATTCAAGTTTCATAAACAACCATGCTCTCTTTTTTACCATTAAATTAGGGACACGAAAGTTAATAAAATCACAACTAACCGAAACAAAACAGCATCATGTACGAAAGAAACAAATCTCGTAAAACGCGCCTTCTCCGTCCAATGGTCAATTGGGAAAGCACGTTCAAAATGTCATTTACAAATCACTACAGCGAACACATATTTTATAAATGAATACGGTACATTGCAAATAATTCAATTCTTGCTAATTTCAACGTCTGTCGAGTCATTCATTATTCTTTATTATTCTACATGTGCCTATCTACTGAACCACAGCTATGTTTATAATAAAAACTTCTTATAAAATAAATTAAAAATAAGTTAAGCGCTTTTGAAGCTTATTAGTAGAAAATAAAATAATGTATTATGTTTATATTTGACATGGTGAAACTATTGACCTTCGCGTCCTAATAACGCGCTTTATGGTTTGTGTTTTTCAGTCCTTTAGCTACTCTAACAAGTCTCGACTAGTCTAAGAAATCTCTATAGCAGATCTTCCTACTGGGAAAAGGCTATCACAGTGATGGAGACAAGGAAGACTCGTTGCAAGTAAAACGTATATTTCAAATTAGGATATCGAAAAAACATGATTAATTATCAAATAATTCTAGCGTAAAAAACATGATTAATTATCAAATAATTCTGGCGTAATTTTAGTGAACATTATTAGCAAAATATCTGGGCAGTGTTCTGCACGCACGGCCGCACACATTTGAAAATTTTCGGTAGCGCATTTTCTACGCGTGTATTGGCCTGTGGTTCGAGGCGGTACATGTGTGGGCACTGCCGAGTTCAGGAGTCTTCGGGAATGGGTTGTAGCGGTAAGAGGGAGGGAGAGAGGGAGAGAGAGAAGGAAGGTATACATTGCCTTTAGAGAGTTGGTTTGCAAATCTAGACAGGTGTGTTTTAAAGGCGTGCGTCGGAGGAGACTCCAGATGTGCCGGTTTTAACCCGTGTATACTTACTGAGTCTTTGGTGCCATTGCGGTCCAGTATGAAATATTTTGGCCTGCGTTTGAGAACTTTGAAAGGTCCGTCATACGATGGTTGTAGGGGTTTCCCTACTGTATCCACTCGAACAAAAACGAAGGGACATGTAGATAAGTCTTTATGAATATATGTGGGTTTGTGGGCTGAAATGTTCTTTTAACCGGGCGAATATGATACTGTGTTTATGTAGGCTTGCTTTTGAGAGCTGGAATAATTTCTTCAGGAAGCCTTGGCGTTGTGCCTAGTAGAAGTTCTGCCGGACAGCATCCAAGATCTTGCTTCACAGTACTTCTGGTTGAGAGAAGAGTGACAGGAAGACGTACCACCCAATTTAAACTGGAGGAAGTGACGTTCGACCGTTCGTCGAGACCGTTGGCTTCATGGTGATAGGAGGTGGTACGGATGTGAGTTGAACCCAGAAGATGGTTTGATTCCCGGAACAGGGCAGACACAAATTGCGATCCTCTGTCTGTCGTGATAACAGATGGGACACCGAATATGAATATCCATGATTCTACCAGGGCTTTCGCCACCAACGCGACGGAGGTGTTGCGTAAGGGTTTGTGCTGCCCAGTCTTTTAGTTTACGATTTGATCAAGTTGAACTTGGCAAAGCCATTGTACCATTCATTTAATATTAGGAAATAAATAAAGCATTTGAGTTTAAATGGCGCATCTTGGTTTAGGAAACCTCAGTTCACTCTTTATTTGTGACGGACTGCGTATCTCTAATTTTTTGCATATTCTTTCACTTTGGACACCTACAACATTTACGTGGAGTTTCTGTGAATATTTGAAGGCTGTGAATTGATTCGGTTAAAAGTAGTCATATCCATGACGGTGAACGTCTCGTGGATTTTAAAAGCCCAAAATTCCAACGGCGTTTTACTATGTGTATATTAGTAGGCACAGATTAGAGGACTGAAGAGTATTTGCAAAAAAAGAGCACACAAACAGCACAGTAAAAGAGGTTGCATTAAGAAAAAATCATCGATTGATCCCTCTTAACCAATTTTGCCCTCCTTGGCCAATTCAATCCCCATTTTCTCAACCATCCACACAATCACCTCAACCAAACACCAATTTTAAACCTTATTCCGCCCCAATACACCTATCCATGCAAATAGCCTCCACAAGTTCACTTCCATTTAGAAAAAATCTCCCATTGTTCCCTCTTAACCAATTTTGCCCACCTTGGCCAATTTAAACCCCATTTTCTCGCCCATCTCCACACCCACCTTAACCAAACACAACTAGTAATACCTATCGCACCCAAATACACCTATCCATGCCAATTCCAACAACAGGGAAACGACTCGTGGATTTTAGTAGCCCAAAATTCCAACGGCGTCTTACTACATGTACATTAGTAAGCACAGATGAAAGGAGAGAAGAGTATTTGCAAAAAGTAGAGCATACTTACAGCGCAGTAGAAGAGGTTGATAGAGAGGAGTTTCCAAAAGAAGTGAAGGCAAATGTGGGCTGCGCCGATTAGAAGACATTGATAAGGGAGTGTGGAAGAGTAAGCGTTGGAGGCGAATGCTGACCAGAGCCCTCGTTAGCCGTCAGTTTTGAAGCTGACGTTACCGCCCAGGACCACGCGGAGGTGAGGGATGGATTTTACCTGGGCCCCACTGAGTGGGGGCTTCACACAAACTTACGTGTTTACCCACTAACTGCCGCCTACCTATCTACCTGCCAGCCCGCCCTCTATCGTGTGCTTCGGCGTCTGGAACGCCATTGAGTCCTCCTCCCCGCCTTCCTTGTCCTCGTCCTCATCTTCTTTGTCCTCTTCTTCCTCGCCCTCTTCTTCCTTGTCTTCGTTTTCCTTGTCCTCGTCCTCGTCTTCCTTGTCCTTGTCCTCCTCTTCCCCGTCTTCCTTGTCCTCGTCCTCGTCTTCTTTGTCCTCGTCCTCGTCTTCTTTGTCCTTGTCCTCCTCTTCCCCGTCTTCCTTGTCCTCGTCCTCGTCTTCCTTGTCCTTGTCTTCCTCTTCCCCGTCTTCCTTGTCCTCGTCCTCATCTTCTTTGTCCTCTTCTTCCTCGTCCTCGTCTTCCTTGTCCTCGTCTTCCTTGTCCTCGTCCTCGCCGTCGTCGTGGGCACCTACGCCGTCTACTCTCCAAACCCACGCTACCACGCGTAGGTCCACCGTCGACGCGCCCTGCCGGGTCCGGGTACTGCGACCCCCAAAAAAGAAAAAAAACGGGGGCCGAGCCCCAGACCCGACAGGGTCGCGTCGATATCCTTTCCTATAGATATAGGATCAGATATTTTTTCAGCTTCTCTACGGAGGCTCTACACTGCCTACTCCCTTGGAAGCCTCTGCTGCTGCTGCTGCTGCTACTGCAACTACGTCTACTACTAATACTACTGCTACTACTGCTGTCCTTAGAGGCTTCACATAGCTGACGCCGCCCAAACCCTCCTAACGCTAGGGTGAAAGAAAGAAAGAAGCTACCCACTACAGGCCCACACTACCACTACACTTGTGTGAAGCGGTTTGCCAGCCCACCAAGGGCGTTTTTATACCTCCAATGGAGATGTGTTCCGTCATTTACAACATGATTGGTCGCTTTTTTCAAACCGAATTACTGATTGGTCAATTCAACTTCAATTTTTCACTAACATTCACTGCTAACAAATTTAAAATTTGAAAATAACCAAAACCTTGGAAGTGTGTATTTACATCAACAGAGGCGATAAATCCTGCAGAACAAGAAACGCCCATGAAATTTTATCCAAATCAATACTGCCATCTTATATTAGCTAATAAGCTTGTGGCAATTTCCGAACGATTACCATTGAATAGCCTAGTTTGATCGTGTTTGGATTATGTGCCACACAACACTGAATTGATATTCCCCTACCTATGCATTACAAAGCATTACTCCGTCTTCCTATCAACTTCTTAATCAATAGCTTTTTAAAATCAATGCTCTTTACTGTAAACCCATTGACGTGGGTGACCAATCATACGGGTTAATTGCGTTTAGAAAGAAGGTTCGTATAAAGCGAGTTCCTCATAAAACGACTCTATGACTAATGAGAAGCTAAAAATCGGTACGTTTTATTAACTTCAATAGGGAGAGGTAAAGCAATCTAAAGGCAAAAAGTAGAGACATCAAATTGGGGTTGATTAGAACTCAGCATTTGATCTCGGCCATTTTTAAAGAATCTTCTAATCGGCGCAGCCCACATTTGCCTTCACTTCTTTTGGAAACTCCTCTCTATCAACCTCTTCTACTGCGCTGTAAGTATGCTCTACTTTTTGCAAATACTCTTCTCTCCTTTCATCTGTGCTTACTAATGTACATGTAGTAAGACGCCGTTGGAATTTTGGGCTACTAAAATCCACGAGTCGTTTCCCTGTTGTTGGAATTGGCATGGATAGGTGTATTTGGGTGCGATAGGTATTACTAGTTGTGTTTGGTTAAGGTGGGTGTGGAGATGGGCGAGAAAATGGGGTTTAAATTGGCCAAGGTGGGCAAAATTGGTTAAGAGGGAACAATGGGAGATTTTTTTCTAAATGGAAGTGAACTTGTGGAGGCTATTTGCATGGATAGGTGTATTGGGGCGGAATAAGGTTTAAAATTGGTGTTTGGTTGAGGTGATTGTGTGGATGGTTGAGAAAATGGGGATTGAATTGGCCAAGGAGGGCAAAATTGGTTAAGAGGGATCAATCGATGATTTTTTCTTAATGCAACCTCTTTTACTGTGCTGTTTGTGTGCTCTTTTTTTGCAAATACTCTTCAGTCCTCTAATCTGTGCCTACTAATATACACATAGTAAAACGCCGTTGGAATTTTGGGCTTTTAAAATCCACGAGACGTTCACCGTCATGGAAATGACTACTTTTAACCGAATCAATTCACAGCCTTCAAATATTCACAGAAACTCCACGTAAATGTTGTAGGTGTCCAAAGTGAAAGAATATGCAAAAAATTAGAGATACGCAGTCCGTCACAAATAAAGAGTGAACTGAGGTTTCCTAAACCAAGATGCGCCATTTAAACTCAAATGCTTTATTTATTTCCTAATATTAAATGAATGGTACAATGGCTTTGCCAAGTTCAACTTGATCAAATCGTAAACTAAAAGACTGGGCAGCACAAACCCTTACGCAACACCTCCGTCGCGTTGGTGGCGAAAGCCCTGGTAGAATCATGGATATTCATATTCGGTGTCCCATCTGTTATCACGACAGACAGAGGATCGCAATTTGTGTCTGCCCTGTTCCGGGAATCAAACCATCTTCTGGGTTCAACTCACATCCGTACCACCTCCTATCACCATGAAGCCAACGGTCTCGACGAACGGTCGAACGTCACTTCCTCCAGTTTAAATTGGGTGGTACGTCTTCCTGTCACTCTTCTCTCAACCAGAAGTACTGTGAAGCAAGATCTTGGATGCTGTCCGGCAGAACTTCTACTAGGCACAACGCCAAGGCTTCCTGAAGAAATTATTCCAGCTCTCAAAAGCAAGCCTACATAAACACAGTATCATATTTCGCCCGGTTAAAAGAACATTTCAGCCCACAAACCCACATATATTCATAAAGACTTATCTACATGTCCCTTCGTTTTTGTTCGAGTGGATACAGTAGGGAAACCCCTACAACCATCGTATGACGGACCTTTCAAAGTTCTCAAACGCAGGCCAAAATATTTCATACTGGACCGCAATGGCACCAAAGACTCAGTAAGTATACACGGGTTAAAACCGGCACATCTGGAGTCTCCTCCGACGCACGCCTTTAAAACACACCTGTCTAGATTTGCAAACCAACTCTCTAAAGGCAATGTATACCTTCCTTCTCTCTCTCCCTCTCTCCCTCCCTCTTACCGCTACAACCCATTCCCGAAGACTCCTGAACTCGGCAGTGCCCACACATGTACCGCCTCGAACCACAGGCCAATACACGCGTAGAAAATGCGCTACCGAAAATTTTCAAATGTGTGCGGCCGTGCGTGCAGAACACTGCCCAGATATTTTGCTAATAATGTTCACTAAAATTACGCCAGAATTATTTGATAATTAATCATGTTTTTTACGCTAGAATTATTTGATAATTAATCATGTTTTTTCGATATCCTAATTTGAAATATACGTTTTACTTGCAACGAGTCTTCCTTGTCTCCATCACTGTGATAGCCTTTTCCCAGTAGGAAGATCTGCTATAGAGATTTCTTAGACTAGTCGAGACTTGTTAGAGTAGCTAAAGGACTGAAAAACACAAACCATAAAGCGCGTTATTAGGACGCGAAGGTCAATAGTTTCACCATGTCAAATATAAACATAATACATTATTTTATTTTCTACTAATAAGCTTCAAAAGCGCTTAACTTATTTTTAATTTATTTTATAAGAAGTTTTTATTATAAACATAGCTGTGGTTCAGTAGATAGGCACATGTAGAATAATAAAGAATAATGAATGACTCGACAGACGTTGAAATTAGCAAGAATTGAATTATTTGCAATGTACCGTATTCATTTATAAAATATGTGTTCGCTGTAGTGATTTGTAAATGACATTTTGAACGTGCCTTTCCCAATTGACCATTGGACGGAGAAGGCGCGTTTTACGAGATTTGTTTCTTTCGTACATGATGCTGTTTTGTTTCGGTTAGTTGTGATTTTATTAACTTTCGTGTCCCTAATTTAATGGTAAAAAAGAGAGCATGGTTGTTTATGAAACTTGAATTAATGTTTTTTAGGCAGATTTTGCTGGATTCATTCACCCAATTCATTGCCTGCCAGAGTCGAATAGCTCACTCAAAATCCCACGCGGATGAAGGTGTGCTTTTCTCATCTGTCGTTGGGATTACAAGGTGACTTCTATTGTGGAGTAACTCTTATTACTCTTAATCGTGAAATTGGTTTCCTTGCAAAATGCGCACCTAATGAGCCTTACTGCTGTCTGATCTTTCCATCGATGAGGGAGGAATTTGTGCTGAGAATGTGTTGACTTCATTTTCAAAAATGCGAGTGTCAATCCAAAAGTGCGTTGTCCAAACGAAGATGCTCAAGAAGTAGAAGAAGAAGAAGTGTCTGTTGCAGCTTCTTATTGAACTATCAAAATACATTGTAGTTGCAGAACCCTGTTGAGTGAAAATTGTTTATTTAATGCAGCAATAAGCAGGCACGAAGTGGTGGGAAGAATGATATTTTACAGTATTTGGAGTCTTTGGATGTTTAGTGGGCTAGCCGTCTGGATGTTCTCAGTGATGCACGAAGCCGATTACTTATCACTAAGAATTGAGTTGATTGTGTCCAAATGGTTGCCTAATTCTGAATTTTACGTTTGGGACCTCACGTAACATGCATTGGATAGATCTATTTCGTTCGTGGATTACCTTCGCCTTCGCTTCGTTGACAGGGCGTGTTTTCGTACACATTGGAGGTGGAGTCTATTACCTAATTGTTTACTTTGGGGAGGGAGGAAGAAGAGGTGGATGGTGAGGTGAGTTGGTGTCCTTTTCTTTATAATTTGTTGTCCGGTTATAAGTGGCATTGGCGAAGATTCTCGAAGTGATGCAAAACCTGACCCCCTAACGATATGTTGGGTGGAGAGATTAGACCCAAACCCTAGAGAGAATAGTCGTTGATTTGGATTTGGATTTCAATGGAAAGTTCTTGTAGTCATATTGCTTTTATCCATAGGCGTAAATATGTCGTATATTTTGCCCTTTTCTAAAGGGAACTATTTTATGAATCAAAGGGGGTCTTGAGAGTGTTTGTATTTCTAGATGTGATTATTAGAGGAAAGTTGTAGGGAACTGGATGGCTGGCGGATTGGAGGAGCCATTAAACGAATGTCTCAGCTGAAAATGTTGATAAGTCAATTGACTTTGTCTATTCAAAATTGCCGAACTGAACGACTTTAAACTTTCGTTAAAGTAGAGAGATAAACCCATCTTGAAATTTCTGCAGGTATTTGCATTGCTTTTGTGAGGCATGGTTTCATTTATTTGCTTTAAGTTCACCTTCTTCAATGGAATTGTAAAGTAAGATGTTCTGATTAGCCTGAAGGAGTATCACTTTACCGAATTTCCGATTTATTATTTTCGCAGTCTTGTGGTCCTTTCATTCAGTGGAGACTCGAGTTAATCATGTTCTTTGTGGACAGAAATTTGTCATGTGATTTTGTCTCAAAGACACCTGGTTGATTATTTATTTGAATGCTTCTCTCTTGGCGAAAATTGTCGTTGCGCACTCTTGATAATAATTCCATACTAGATCGCCTTATTTCTGTTTAATTAATCTCACTTTTGTTGTGTGAGGTTTTCAAAGTAATAATTCTTGAGTTGAAGTTGGAGTTGAAAGTACTCAATCAACGTTAATTTTCTCCTCCCGATAAACGTCCCCATCGAATTCTGTTAGTCGTATGAGCACTCAAAATGTAGACTGTTGTGTTTGCTAAACTTTCAAATTATGCGGAAAGTGAATGATTGAGCGGTAAATAGCTGCTGATTTTGTTAGGGAGCGTGTGTGGTCGTAAGTGTAGAGACCTCTCACCTAATGAATAATCAATAGCCACGGCTTGGGCAGCACAGCCCAAATAAACGCGATCCACGCCATACGTCTGTTTCTTCCACAGTCTTGAGGGGAGCTTGATTAGAGAGGTCTCCAGGAAATCAAATAGTGGTGAGTAATTTTGCCGTTCTGAACGGCCCTCTCTACGCCCCTCTCTCTGTTAAGGCATCACAATTTACCATTTACTCCCTGTAAGCGTGTTTCATTTCTGGTCAGCCTTCATGTAACTCATTAACTCAACTAGTTTACCGTACCTTTTAATATTGTGCACAATAAAATCGATTATTCCATGTCCACTTCTTCCACTGAAAAGCCTAAATTCCCCCATAGCACCTAGGAATAGATCGGCAAGATCACGAACAGTTTTCAATGAGGGTTGTGGGGAGCGGGGCAACGTTCGTATCTGGAAGTGTTTTTTTGTCCTGTGGGGATCTTGATAGTAGAGATTAATGAGGATAAGTGGAGGCTACAAATCCGACTATTAATAATATTTGTTTTGGTTGAAAACATCTTGAGCCGTAAAGTACCTGTAGTTTTGATCGATTCATGGGAAAAGATATCACTAATTAATTGAACTTTTAAAATTATGCCTGCTTCCTACGCATATGCCTACCCAACTTTAGAAAAAGAAAGAAAATGCGCTCATAATTAGATGACAGAAGCCCAAATGTGTTAGGTTAGGCTTGTTCATTTAAATTTACTGGACTATTTCCAAATCCTGATGCTCTACCCATGTAAGGAGCATTAATTCACTGTCGCTTTAGAATGGGAAGCAAAATGTAGTGAAAAACAAACAGCAGATGACCAACTTTGTTAATTCAATCTTGTTCATTTGAAATTACCGGAATAGCTTTAAATACTGTGTGTTGACACAATCGTGGATCATCACTCGCCTGTCCCTTTAGAATGGGAAACAAATGTACTCAACATCAAACATCAGATGACCAATAGGCGGTGAATTATTTATCGCACATCGCTTGATTCATTAAGTTCATGGGCACATGGGCACTGATCTTCTCATCACGCCTTTATCACGATCCATCAAAACCAAACTACTGAAGTAGAAATAGTAGTTAGTTTAACTAGTACTAAGAGAAATGAGAAATCAGAAAGAAGATATCAACACTGTAAACCACCGATCCAGCAATCCATTTTGTACATTTATTTAATCGTTGCATGACATCAATTAACCTGGTTAAATAAAGTAAAGTGTTGTATTTATAGGGAAGTTGCTAAGGGATTTGCATATTCTTCAGTCTTATTGTATATTAGATAAAGATCACAGTTCATTAGCAATGAGGGCGTGGACCTGGGGGGTGGGGGGAAGGGAGGAGTGGTTTGGGGTGATAAAAGCCGACCTATTTAATTACCCAATCTTTTTCCCTTTAAATTGTGAATTCATTCACCCCCACCTCCAAATCATTTTCCTTTCACGTGCTCATAACTGCTTTAACCGCTTTCAGGCGCAGACCGAAACAACAAATTAAATATCTTCCGATGGACGATACGCCCACCCCCTTCCCCCCATATGACTTTGTGGTTGAAGAAATTGAACTTCGCCGTGGGGGTGGGGGTGGAGGTGGGTGGGTTTGGGACTCAAACAATTTCTCTCCTTTGCAAGCAGCACCCTTGGTGAGCAATTGGAATGTTGGGACATAAACTCTTCACGAAGTTCTTCCCAAAGTTTTCCCTCTCCAAAGTCCAGCTGGTAACACACCAACTAACTGAAGTAATTCAACTCAATTCTTTCATCAAATTACTACAGAACGTCTACTTAACACCAACTTAATGTACATCTAAAAATCCACTCATTTCTAAGAATACTGTTAAAAGAAAAATGGAAATGTGAATTTCCAATTCATGTGAATTCTTGTCGGTTGGTGCTATTCTTTGCTCTTCCTATTGGACAATCGAATAAATCGATAATTGATGGTTAACTTCTAAATAGCCTTATTTGTGATAGAGATCTAGTGTGTGGATTGCCTTTTCTTTTCAAAATGCAGTAGATACTTGTGATTTCTTTTGTAATTTTAACCTAAAACTCTGTTATATGCCTTAGTTTGCTCCATCAAGATGGGAGGTCTTTTTTCTTTTTTAACTTCAATTCACTAACATTAAAATGACAAATTTTTCTCGTCTGCACACTCTACCTTCCACGCTGGGCAATCTCATCATCGTGCGATTTGTTTTGTATAAGTGGGCATAAAGATTAATTCTATTCTTACAATGGCTATCAACAACACATGGCCTTGTGGGACGCGTAATCGCATGCGTGCGCGAAGGTGCGGTCGTGAAACTGCGCGTAAGGAGCGAGTTCGTTGAGCGCATAGCTAAGTAGAAGCTCCCATATTTTTAGTTAATCCGCCATGTTGAGTGACTAAGCTTCTTCCCTTGTCACACTCCACGCCATGCATGTCTAGAATAACCGTGTGCTCTGGATATGTCTGTTTCTTGTAAAGCTTTGCAGTAGCTTTGCTAGTTCTGTGAGTCTTACCAACTAGGAGAATCTGCCACCGAGGTTTCTGAGTATAGTCAGGCTTAGTTAGGTAGCTAAATCCGCTACAGCCTGTTTCGAAGCCAGGATCTCTGTGTTTTCTGCTATAAATTTTGACTTAAAGCACAAAATAGGAGTTATGGTTTGAGGAATAAATTCGTTGTAGTTTTATTATTATTATTATGTTGCCTGACTTAGTGAAACCGGTTTGCAAGCTTCGATCATGAAAGAGAAGAAGAAATTAAGATTTTTGAGAGGGAATGTGATTAAAATAAGTGTAAAAAGCTCATCTTCAGTTAAGTTCCAAAATCATCTAGCCATCTCCTCCATTTTTCGCAACATGGTGAGAAATGATCGCAATCACTTCGTATTCGCCGTGTGCTTGCATTCGTTTGAAGACATGCCATCATGTCTTGAAGAGAAGAATTCATTAGTGGTATTTTAACCGGATTTGTGTTTGTTAGTTGAATCACCAATGTTTTCTGGTTCTTCGCGTATTAAGAAACCATGGACGACTCGAAATCTACAAAAAGCTCATTTTTCCCATTTTTTGTGGGTGTGTAGCGTTGTCACACAATTTCAATAGGATTGTATCTCAAATTGGTCCTTCAACAATCATACCATCTTCTTCCCATTGGAGGCATGTCCTCCAATTTACCCTTTATCATTATACGTATTACGTATTAGTGCATCTTGTAAATTCGTAAAGTGGTTTCGCCATAAAGTACCTACAAGAATCTTTGCTTTGACCACTGTTCAAAATCGTGAGAAATCTCTTTTTTTCAATCGACATATAGAAAATGTCCTCTATTTTTAATCTCCCCCAAATGAATGCGATATTATCTATCACCAGCCTTAAGTGTTCATGTCTAAATCCAAATTTTGTTCCTCCACCAGCTTACAGCCAATGCATTCTTGTCGAAAATGCATGTCTTTAATCAATGACAGCATTGCATTGCTTTTGTGAGGCATGGTTTCATTTATTTGCTTTAAGTTCACCTTCTTCAATGGAATTGTAAAGTAAGATGTTCTGATTAGCCTGAAGGAGTATCACTTTACCGAATTTCCGATTTATTATTTTCGCAGTCTTGTGGTCCTTTCATTCAGTGGAGACTCGAGTTAATCATGTTCTTTGTGGACAGAAATTTGTCATGTGATTTTGTCTCAAAGACACCTGGTTGATTATTTATTTGAATGCTTCTCTCTTGGCGAAAATTGTCGTTGCGCACTCTTGATAATAATTCCATACTAGATCGCCTTATTTCTGTTTAATTAATCTCACTTTTGTTGTGTGAGGTTTTCAAAGTAATAATTCTTGAGTTGAAGTTGGAGTTGAAAGTACTCAATCAACGTTAATTTTCTCCTCCCGATAAACGTCCCCATCGAATTCTGTTAGTCGTATGAGCACTCAAAATGTAGACTGTTGTGTTTGCTAAACTTTCAAATTATGCGGAAAGTGAATGATTGAGCGGTAAATAGCTGCTGATTTTGTTAGGGAGCGTGTGTGGTCGTAAGTGTAGAGACCTCTCACCTAATGAATAATCAATAGCCACGGCTTGGGCAGCACAGCCCAAATAAACGCGATCCACGCCATACGTCTGTTTCTTCCACAGTCTTGAGGGGAGCTTGATTAGAGAGGTCTCCAGGAAATCAAATAGTGGTGAGTAATTTTGCCGTTCTGAACGGCCCTCTCTACGCCCCTCTCTCTGTTAAGGCATCACAATTTACCATTTACTCCCTGTAAGCGTGTTTCATTTCTGGTCAGCCTTCATGTAACTCATTAACTCAACTAGTTTACCGTACCTTTTAATATTGTGCACAATAAAATCGATTATTCCATGTCCACTTCTTCCACTGAAAAGCCTAAATTCCCCCATAGCACCTAGGAATAGATCGGCAAGATCACGAACAGTTTTCAATGAGGGTTGTGGGGAGCGGGGCAACGTTCGTATCTGGAAGTGTTTTTTTGTCCTGTGGGGATCTTGATAGTAGAGATTAATGAGGATAAGTGGAGGCTACAAATCCGACTATTAATAATATTTGTTTTGGTTGAAAACATCTTGAGCCGTAAAGTACCTGTAGTTTTGATCGATTCATGGGAAAAGATATCACTAATTAATTGAACTTTTAAAATTATGCCTGCTTCCTACGCATATGCCTACCCAACTTTAGAAAAAGAAAGAAAATGCGCTCATAATTAGATGACAGAAGCCCAAATGTGTTAGGTTAGGCTTGTTCATTTAAATTTACTGGACTATTTCCAAATCCTGATGCTCTACCCATGTAAGGAGCATTAATTCACTGTCGCTTTAGAATGGGAAGCAAAATGTAGTGAAAAACAAACAGCAGATGACCAACTTTGTTAATTCAATCTTGTTCATTTGAAATTACCGGAATAGCTTTAAATACTGTGTGTTGACACAATCGTGGATCATCACTCGCCTGTCCCTTTAGAATGGGAAACAAATGTACTCAACATCAAACATCAGATGACCAATAGGCGGTGAATTATTTATCGCACATCGCTTGATTCATTAAGTTCATGGGCACATGGGCACTGATCTTCTCATCACGCCTTTATCACGATCCATCAAAACCAAACTACTGAAGTAGAAATAGTAGTTAGTTTAACTAGTACTAAGAGAAATGAGAAATCAGAAAGAAGATATCAACACTGTAAACCACCGATCCAGCAATCCATTTTGTACATTTATTTAATCGTTGCATGACATCAATTAACCTGGTTAAATAAAGTAAAGTGTTGTATTTTATAGGGACTTTGTGATCATAGAGAGTGGGCCAAATGAAAAAATGGAAGAGTTTGGCTGAATGGAAGTTCCTTTGTTAATGGTATTTGTATGGAAAGGTGTATTGGGTGCAATAGGTTTTACTAGTTTTGTTTGGTTGAGCTGGGTATGCGGATGGGCGAGAAAATGGGGATTGAATTGGCCAAGGTGGGGAAAATTGGTTAAGAGGGAACAATGGAAGATTTTGGCTAAATGGAAGGGAAATTGTTGCCGCAATTGGCATGGTTAGGTGTATTAGGGTGTAATAAGGTTAAAAAGTAGTGTTTGATTGAGGTGGGTGTGTGGATGGGCGAGAAATAGGGTTATTGTTAGTGTTCCTGATCAAACCAATAGCATAGACAATTTAGGATAGAGTAAATTGAATTTGTCTTTGCCACTCACTTCTTTCAATTTCTCCATTCGAGTCAATCAGGCACTTTTATATCCTCAACTATGTACCTATATCTATTAGATTACTCTACTTACGAAATATCACTTCACGCGATTTTATTGGTAATTTTACCCTAATATACGAAAGAGATATTGGAGACATTTTGGAGATAGAATAGGTAAAGCAAAATTTAAATTTAGGTGACTTATGATTCAGAAGTCCGTGAGAGGAAAGTATCCCGTAAAACTCTCACCTTTCCATTGCTATTTGCACGATATTTCTTGACAATCTTTGTCTTGTCGTTCGCCGCAAGAGCGCCAATGCACATCTGTCCTGAGACCTCTGATGAGAAATTTACATTAAGTCGGCTTTAACTCATTCATCCACTGAGTACTCACCGTTTATGTGCACTTCAATTTAGTTCACATCAATTAACAAGCTCACATGAATTATTTGATTGTCAAAGTTAAGATTATTTCTAAACGTGCTTGATTTCTAATTCCTTATCATCTCCCTTTATTTATGATATGTCCAGATTGTACGCTTGGAGGCCTTTCTCATTGTAAATTGACTTATTTTATTAAAAAAGCATTTGCGTTTTGGATGATTCATGATTGTTATTTGCGTCATTATTCACTTTGCTCGAGGCACATTTATTGAAGTGAATGGATATTTCCTTGCATATATGTGTATGTGGTTTTGGTGATGATGTGCTCTTGTAGAGAGCTCTTGAAGCTTTCTCATGCTAAACAGTCTGGTGTACTAAAAGAATGCTAAGTAAATACGTAAAGCTCATTTTCACATCATCCAAGGTAAAAGTCTTGTTAAGTTCACTGCTCATGGTTTTTACTTCTCGAAGTATCGGGAGTGAAGTTTTCTCATATTAAACGGTCTGGTGTTGGTTGATTCTTCTGTGACTGACGAAATTCTTAAAAAGTTATGGATGAAGTGCATGCCAAAAACTTTGATACCATTTTTGGTTACCAGCCATTCTGGAGACAACTCGGACAAATTAGCGGAGGAGGCTGATCTAATTTATGATACTCAGGACGCAGTCAAATCTCCAACCGCTGGAATCGGCGTTCTCTGAAGTGAACCAGGAGATCCTCAAGGTGACCAAGTTAAACCATCTCGGCACTTCTAGCGGGACACGTCTTGATATGAAAACCGACGCATCCCAAGTGTCCGTCGGAGCGGTGTTGCAACATGTGGTCAAGGGGGAAACACAGTCTCTCTCCTTTTTCTCAAAGAAGCTCCGGTCTACAAGCGGATGATTTCTTCAATTGTTCGTTATGATTATAAGAAACCATTGCGGTCGTAGTTGACACATTAATTTTATGCACTCTTTGATGCCTATATATGAAATAAATGTAATTTTTAAAATGATTGTTTTTCTTCAGAGTGGACGTGTTATTTTGGAGGTCGATATACCCCTAGAGATTATTGAGGGTATATACGTATTAGCTATCTTTTCACATGCGTTGGATAAATTGGTGAACGCTTCATTAACATCGTTGCATGGATTCCAGTCTTTCAGTTGCAATGATGGAGTTTACCCGTGGAGAAATTAAGTTAGGAAAAAGCTAAATAGAGCATTATTAAGATACACTTTAAAGGAAATGCATTAGGGGAAGGCATAATTGGAAAATTATGTTGACCTAGCCTTTGAGGGTTTGTATTGTAATGACTGGTGTTATTTCAAATGTTGCTAAATGGTGAGGGATTGTGCTCTATGGAGGATTGAGAGCATGAAACAGGGATGTCTTCCTTTGCCTCCTCTATCCAGCTCTGCTTAAGTTATCGCATTAACCTCCTTTGTGTGGGGTTAGTAGTACTTGTATGTGTCTGGTGGCTTATTAATGTTTAGCTAAGTGCTTAGTCGTGTAGTATCATCTTTTTCTTTTTAAGTAGTTTCGACACCATTTTGGCCCATACTGCTCAAATACTACTTATTTCTTTTTAAGTAGTTTCGCACCCATTTTGACCCATACTGCTCATATACTGCTTATTTCTTTTTAAGTAGTTTTGACACCATTTTGGCCCATACTACTTATTTCTTTTTAAGTAGTTTCGACACCATTTTGGTCCATACTACTCATTTCTTTTTAAGTAGTTTCGCCCCCATTTTCGCCCATACTACTCATATACTACTTATATCTTTTTAAGTAGTTTCGCCCCCATTTTCGCCCATACTACTCATATACTACTTATATCTTTTTAAGTAGTTTCGCCCCCATTTTCGCCCATACTACTTATTTCTTTTTAAGTAGTTTCGTCCCCATTTTGGCTCATATACTACTTATATATTTTTAAGTAGTTTCGCCCCCATTTTCGCCCATACTACTCATATACTACTTATATCTTTTTAAGTAGTTTCGACACCATTTTGACCCCTACTGCTCATATACTACTTATTTATTTTTAAGTAGTTTCGACCCCATTTTGACCCATTCTACTCATATACTGCTTATTTCTTTTTAAGTGGTTTCGCCCTCATTTTGGCCCATACTGCTCATATACTACTTATTTCTTTTTAAGTAGTTTCGACACCATTTTGATCCATACTACTCATATACTACTTATTTCTTTTTAAGCAGTTTCGACACCATTTTCGCCCATACTACTTATTTCTTTTTAAGTAGTTTCGGCCCCATTTTGACCCATACTATTCCTATACTACTTATTTCTTTTTAAGTAGTTTCGACACCATTTTGATCCATACTACTCATATACTACTTATATCTTTTTAAGTAGTTTCGCCCCCATTTTCCCCCTACTACTCATATACTACTTATATCTTTTAAGTAGTTTCGCCCCCATTTTCGCCCATACTACTCATATACTACTTATATCTTTTTAAGTAGTTTCGCCCTCATTTTCGCCCATACTACTCATATACTACTTATATCTTTTAAGTAGTTTCGCCCCCATTTTCGCCCATACTACTTATATCTTTTTAAGTAGTTTCGCCCCCATTTTCGCCCATACTACTTATATCTTTTTAAGTAGTTTCGCCCTCATTTTCGCCCATACTACTCATATACTACTTATATCTTTTTAAGTAGTTTCGCCCCCATTTTCGCCCATACTACTCATATACTACTTATATCTTTTTAAGTAGTTTCGACAGCATTTTCGCTCATACTTATGTCTTTTTAAGTAGTTTCCACACCATTTTTGCCCATACTACTCCTATCCTACTTATTTCTTTTTAAGTTGTTTCGACAGCATTTTCGCTCATGCTACTCATACTCATATGTCTTTTTAAGTAGTTTCGCCCCCATTTTCGCTCATACTACTTATTCACTCCTTATATCTTTTTATGACGTTTCGACTACTGATATGCCTGACTTCTCATATACTACATATGCCCATTTAAGTAATTTCGACCCCACTGTCGCCTATCTACCACTTATATCCTTTTAAGTAGTTCCGTCCCTTTTTTCGCCCATGCTACTCCTACATCCGTTTAAGTAGTCTCTACCCTATTTTAGCCAATACTACTCATATACTACTTATATGCATGTAAGTAGTTTCGATTCTATCTTTTTCCCTAATACTACTCAAATACTGCTGATATGACTGACTACTCATGTACAACTTAGATCCATTTAAGTAGTTGCGACCCGATTTTCTAGCATACTACTCATATACTACTTATGTACATTTAAGAGGTTTCGACTCCATTTTTGGTAATAATGCTCAATAATGCACGGCTACTCATATACTACTTGTATGCATGTTAGCGGTTTCGACCCAATTTTTCATATTAATACTCAAATACTACTGGTATGCATGTCTGATTATATACTACTCATATATTACTTATATGAGCAATTTTGACCCCATATCCGCCCATACTAATCATATGCTACTTGTATGCATCTAAGTGGTTTCGACCCCATTTTTGCTAATAATACTTAAATTCTACTTATATGCTTGACTACTCATATACTACTTATGTCCATTTATATAATAATGGACATAATAATAATACTACTTATGTCCATATAAGCGGTTTCGACCCCATTTTTGCTAATACCACTCAAATTCTATTGATACGCTTGACTATTTATATCAATTTAAGTAGTTTCGACTCTATTTTTGCTAATACTTCTCGAATTTATGATTACCCATGTACTAGTTATATCCATTAAAGTAGTTTCTACCCTATTTTAGCCCATACTACTCATATATTGCTTATTTCCATTTAGTTAGTTTCGAAACCATTTTTCTAATAATACTCAAATGCTACTACTACTGATATTTATGGCTACTTATATCCGTTTAAGTAGTTTCGACCCCATTTTCGCCCACATCACTCATATAGTACTTATATGCATTGAAGTGGTGTCGACCCTATTTTTGCTAAAACTACTCAAATACTACTGATATGCATGGCTACACATACACTACTTGTAGGCATGTTCGCGGTTTCGACCACATTTTTTCTTATTACTACTCAAATACCACTGATATGCAGGACTTCTTATATACTAATTATATTCTACTTATATCATTTAATTAGTATCGACCCCATATTCGCCCATACTACTCATATACTACGTGCATCCATTTAAGTAATTTTGATCCCATTTTTGCTAATACTACTCAAATTCTGCTGATATGCTTGACTACCCACATAATACTTATATCCATTTGAGTGGTTTCTACCCTATTTTAGCCCTTGATACTCATACACTACTTATTTCCATTTACTTAGCTCAGTATCGAATGATACTCAAATTCTACTGATATGCATGACTACCCTTATAATACTTATATAATACTTATATAATGGCGTTTCGACCCCATTTTTGCTACTACTTCTCAAATTCTACTGATATACTGATACTACTAATATCTTTTTAAGTGTTATCGACCCCATTTTCGCCCATACTACTACTCATACTACTTATAACAATTTAAGTAGTTTCGACCACATTTTTGCTAATAGTACCCAAATTCTAATAATATGCATCAGCACTCGTATAATACTCATATCCGTTTAAGTGTTATAAACCCCATTGTCAAATATCATATACTACTAATATCTTTTTAAGTAATTTCCATCCCTTTTCCGCACATAATTCCCATATATTGCTTTTATTAATTTAAATAGTTACGACATTACTTTCGCCAATAATACTCATACAATACTTGTACCAATTTAAGTAGTTACGACCCGTTTCTATACAAGCCTTGGGAAGAAATAAGGTTTAAAAGTGGTGTTTGGTTGAGGTGGTTGTGTGGATGTCGGAGAAAATGGGGATGGAATTGGCGAAGGTGGAAAAAATTGGTGAACTTGGAAGAATCGAAGATTTTGGCTAAAGGGAAGAGAAATGGGTTGGGCAAATGGCAAGAATAGGTTTATTGGGGAGTGGAGGGGTTTAAAAGTGGTGTTTGGTTGAGGTGGTTGAGGTGGTTGTGTGGATGTCGGAGAAAATGGGGATGGAATTGGCGAAGTTGGAAAAAATTGGTGAACTTGGAAGAATCGAAGATTTTCCCTAAATGGAAGAGAAATTGGTTGGGCAAATGGCAAGAATAGGTGTATAGTTGTGTATTGGGGTGTAATAAGGTTTAAAAGTGGTATTTGGTTGAGGTGGTTGTGTGGATGTGGGAGAAAATGGGGATGGAATTGGCGAAGGTGGAAAAAATTGGTGAACTTGGGAGAATCGAAGATTTTGGCTTAATGGAAGAGAAATATGTTGGGCAAATGGCAAGAATAGGTTTATTGGGGTGTAATAAGGTTTAAAAGTGGTGTTTGGTTGAGGTGGTTGTGTGGATGTCGGAGAAAATGGGGATGGAATTGGCGAAGTTGGAAAAAATTGGTGAACTTGGAAGAATCGAAGATTTTGGCTAAATGGAAGTGACATTGGTGCTGCAAATGGTGCATATAAGAGTATTGGGGTGTGAAGGGGTGTAAAAGTAGTGTTTGGTTGAGGTGGTTGTGTGGATGTAGGTGAAAATGTGGATGGAATTGGCGAAGGTGGAAAAAATTGGTGAACTTGGAAGAATCGAAGATTTTGGCTAAATGGAAGAGAAATTGGTGCCGCAAATAGCAAGAATTGGTGTATTGGAGTGTATTGGGGTGTAATAAGGTTTAAAAGTGGTGTTTGGTTGTGGTGGTTGTGTGGATGTCGGAGAAAATGGGGAAGGAATTGGCGAAGGTGGAAAAAATTGATGAACTTGGAAGAATCGAAGATTTTGGCTAAATGAAAGGGAAATTGGTGGGGCAAATGGCCCATACTACTCATATACTACTTATATGTTTTTGATTAGCTTCGAAACTTTTTTCGCCCATACTACTCATATACTACTTATATCCTTTTAAATAATTTCACCTCCATCTTCGCCCATACTACTCATATACTACTTATATCTTTTTAAGTAGTTTCGCCCCATCTTCGCCCATACTACTCATATACTACTTATATCTTTCTCAGTAGTTTCGCCCCATTTTCGCCCATACTACTCATATACTACTTATATCTTTTTAAGTAGTTTCGCCCCCATCTTCGCCCATAATCATATACTACTTATATCTTTTTAAGTAGTTTCGCCCAAATCTTCGCCCATACTACCCATATATATCCTTCCCACCTTCGCAATTCCATATCCATTTTATCCGACATTCACACAACCACCTCAACCAAACACCACTTTTAAACCTTATTACCCCCCAATACACCTATGCGCTTACTTTGCAGCACCCATTTCTCTTCCATTTAGCCAAAATCTTCGATTCTTCCAAGTTCACCAATTTTCTCCAACAACGCCAATTCCATCAACATTTTCTCCGACATCCACACAACCACCTCAACCACCTCAACCAAACACCACTTTTAAACCTTATTACACCACAATACACCCAAATAAACATATTCTTGCCATTTGCCCCAAAAAATTTCTCTTCCATTTAGCCAAAATCTTCCATTCTTCAAAAGTTCACCAATTTTTTCCACGTTCGCCAATTCCATCCCCACTTTCTCCCACATCCACACAACCACCTCAACCACCTCAACCAAACAACACTTTTAAACCTTATTACACCCCAATACACCTATTTGCTTACTTTGCGGCACCCATTTCTCTTCCATTTAGCCAAAATCTTCGATTCTTCCAAGTTCACCAATTTTCTCCAACAACGCCAATTCCATCAACATTTTCTCCGACATCCACACAACCACCTCAACCACCTCAACCAAACACCACTTTTAAACCTTATTACACCCCAATACACCCCAATAAACCTATTCTTGTCATTTGCCCAACCAATTCCTCTTCCATTTAGTTAAAATCTTCGATTATTCCAAGTTCACCAATTTTTTCCAACTTCGCCAATTCCATCCCCATTTTCTCCGACATCCACACAACCACTCCAACCACCTCAACCAAATACCACTTTTAAACCTTATTCCACACCAGTACACCTATCCGCATCATTTGCGGCACCAATTTCTCTTCCATTTAGCTAAAATCTTTGATTCTTCCAAGTTCACCAATTTTTTCCACCTTCGCCAATTCCATCCCCATTTTCTCCCACATCCACACAACCACCTCAACCACCTCAACCAAACACCACTTTTAAACCCCTTTACACCCCAATACACCCCAATAAACCTATTCTTGTCATTTGCCCAACCAATTCCTCTTCCATTTAGTTAAAATCTTCGATTATTCCAAGTTCACCAATTTTTTCCAACTTCGCCAATTCCATCCCCATTTTCTCCGACATCCACACAACCACTCCAACCACCTCAACCAAATACCACTTTTAAACCTTATTCCACACCAGTACACCTATCCGCATCATTTGCGGCACCAATTTCTCTTCCATTTAGCTAAAATCTTTGATTCTTCCAAGTTCACCAATTTTTTCCACCTTCGCCAATTCCATCCCCATTTTCTCCGACATCCACACAACCACCCCAACCACCTCAACTAAATACCACTTTTAAACCCCTTCACACCCCAATACACTTAACCGCACCATTTGCGGCACCAATTTCTCTTCCATTTAGCCAAAATCTTCGATTCTTCCAAGTTCACCAATTTTTTCCACCTTCGCCAATTCCATCCCCATTTTCTCCGACATCTTATCATCCACCACAACCACCTCAACCAAACACCACTTTTAAACCTTATTACACCCCATTACACCTATCTGCACCATTTGCGGCAACAATGTCTCTTCCATTTAGCAAAAAATCTTCGATTCTTCCAAGTTCACCAATTTTTTCCACCTTCGCCAATTCCATCCCCATTTTCTCCCACATCCACACAACCACCTCAACCACCTCAACCAAACACCACTTTTAAACCCCTTTACACCCCAATACACCCCAATAAACCTATTCTTGTCATTTGCCCAACCAATTCCTCTTCCATTTAGTTAAAATCTTCGATTATTCCAAGTTCACCAATTTTTTCCACCTTCGCCAATTCCATCCCCATTTTCTCCCACATCCACACAACCACCCCAACCACCTCAACCAAATACCACTTTTAAACCTTATTACACCCCATTACACCTATCCGCACCATTTGCGGCACCAATTTCTCTTCCATTTAGCCAAAATCTTCGATTCTTCCAAGTTCACCAATTTTTTCCACCTTCGCCAATTCCATCCCCATTTTCTCCGACATCCAAAAAACCACCTCAACCACCTCAACTAAACACCACTTTTAAACGCCTTTACACCGCAATACACCCCAACACACCTATTCTTGCCATTTGCCCAACCAATATCTCTTCCATTTAGCCAAAATCTTCGATTCTTCCAAGTTCACCAATTTTTTCCACCTTCGCCAATTCCATCCCCATTTTCTCCGACATCTTATCATCCACCACAACCACCTCAACCAAACACCACTTTTAAACCTTATTACACCCCAATACACCTATTCTTGCCATTTGCCCCACCAATGTCTCTTCCATTTAGCCAAAATCTTCGATTCTTCCAAGTTCACCAATTTTTTCCACCTTCGCCAATTCCATCCCCATTTTCTCCCACATCCACACAACCACCTCAACCACCTCAACCAAACACCACTTTTAAACCCCTTTACACCCCAATACACCCCAATAAACCTATTCTTGCCATTTGCCCAACCAATTCCTCTTCCATTTAGCCAAAATCTTCGATTATTCCAAGTTCACCAATTTTTTCCAACTTCGCCAATTCCATCCCCATTTTCTCCGACATCCACACAACCACTCCAACCACCTCAACCAAATACCACTTTTAAACCTTATTCCACACCAGTACACCTATCCGCATCATTTGCGGCACCAATTTCTCTTCCATTTAGCTAAATCTTTGATTCTTCCAAGTTCACCAATTTTTTCCACCTTCGCCAATTCCATCCACATTTTCTCCGACATCCACACAACCACCCCAACCACCTTAACTAAATACCACTTTTAAACCCCTTCACACCCCAATACACTTAACCGCACCATTTGCGGCACCAATTTCTCTTCCATTTAGCCAAAATCTTCGATTCTTCCAAGTTCACCAATTTTTTCCCCCTCGCCAATTCCATCCCCATTTTCTCCGACATCTTATCATCCACCACAACCACCTCAACCAAACACCACTTTTAAACCTTATTACACCCCATTACACCTATCTGCACCATTTGCGGCAACAATGTCTCTTCCATTTAGCAAAAAATCTTCGATTCTTCCAAGTTCACCAATTTTTTCCACCTTCGCCAATTCCATCCCCATTTTCTCCCACATCCACACAACCACCTCAACCACCTCAACCAAACACCACTTTTAAACCTTATTACACCCAATACACCTATCCGCACCATTTGCGGCACCAATTTCTCTTCCATTTAGCCAAAATCTTCCATTCTTCCAAGTTCACCAATTTTTTCCACCTTCGCCAATTCCATCCCCATTTTCTCCCACATCCACACAACCACCCCAACCACCTCAACCAAATGCCACTTTTAAACCTTATTACACCCCAATACACCTTTTCTTGCCAATTACTGCATCAATTTCTCTTCCATTTAGCCAAAATCTTCGATTCTTCCAAGTTCATCAATTTTTTCCACCTTCGCCAATTCCTTCCCCATTTTCTCCGACATCCACACAACCACCACAACCAAACACCACTTTTAAACCTTATTACACCCCAATACACTCCAATACACCAATTCTTGCTATTTGCGGCACCAATTTCTCTTCCATTTAGCCAAAATCTTCGATTCTTCCAAGTTCACCAATTTTTTCCACCTTCGCCAATTCCATCCACATTTTCACCTACATCCACACAACCACCTCAACCAAACACTACTTTTACACCCCTTCACACCCCAATACTCTTATATGCACCATTTGCAGCACCAATGTCACTTCCATTTAGCCAAAATCTTCGATTCTTCCAAGTTCACCAATTTTTTCCAACTTCGCCAATTCCATCCCCATTTTCTCCGACATCCACACAACCACCTCAACCAAACACCACTTTTAAACCTTATTACACCCCAATAAACCTATTCTTGCCATTTGCCCAACATATTTCTCTTCCATTAAGCCAAAATCTTCGATTCTCCCAAGTTCACCAATTTTTTCCACCTTCGCCAATTCCATCCCCATTTTCTCCCACATCCACACAACCACCTCAACCAAACACCACTTTTAAACCTTATTACACCCCAATACACAACTATACACCTATTCTTGCCATTTGCCCAACCAATTTCTCTTCCATTTAGGGAAAATCTTCGATTCTTCCAAGTTCACCAATTTTTTCCAACTTCGCCAATTCCATCCCCATTTTCTCCGACATCCACACAACCACCTCAACCACCTCAACCAAACACCACTTTTAAACCCCTCCACTCCCCAATAAACCTATTCTTGCCATTTGCCCAACCCATTTCTCTTCCCTTTAGCCAAAATCTTCGATTCTTCCAAGTTCACCAATTTTTTCCACCTTCGCCAATTCCATCCCCATTTTCTCCGACATCCACACAACCACCTCAACCAAACACCACTTTTAAACCTTATTTCTTCCCAAGGCATGTATGGAAACGGGTCGTAACTACTTAATATGGTACAAGTATTGTATGAGTATTATTGGCGAAAGTAATGTCGTAACTATTTAAATTAATAAAAGCAATATATGGGAATTATGTGCGGAAAAGGGATCGAAATTACTTAAAAAGATATTAGTCGTATATGATATTTGATAATGGGGTTTATAACACTTAAACGGATATGAGTATTATACGAGTGCTGATGCATATTATTAGAATTTGGGTACTATTAGCAAAAATGTGGTCGAAACTACTTAAATTGTTATAAGTAGTATGAGTAGTAGTATGGGCGAAAATGGGGTCGATAACACTTAAAAAGATATTAGTAGTATCAGTATATCAGTAGAATTTGAGAAGTAGTAGCAAAAATGGGGTCGAAACGCCATTATATAAGTATTATATAAGTATTATAAGGGTAGTCATGCATATCAGTAGAATTTGAGTATCATTCGATACTGAGCTAAGTAAATGGAAATAAGTAGTGTATGAGTATCAAGGGCTAAAATAGGGTAGAAACCACTCAAATGGATATAAGTATTATGTGGGTAGTCAAGCATATCAGCAGAATTTGAGTAGTATTAGCAAAAATGGGATCAAAATTACTTAAATGGATGCACGTAGTATATGAGTAGTATGGGCGAATATGGGGTCGATACTAATTAAATGATATAAGTAGAATATAATTAGTATATAAGAAGTCCTGCATATCAGTGGTATTTGAGTAGTAATAAGAAAAAATGTGGTCGAAACCGCGAACATGCCTACAAGTAGTGTATGTGTAGCCATGCATATCAGTAGTATTTGAGTAGTTTTAGCAAAAATAGGGTCGACACCACTTCAATGCATATAAGTACTATATGAGTGATGTGGGCGAAAATGGGGTCGAAACTACTTAAACGGATATAAGTAGCCATAAATATCAGTAGTAGTAGCATTTGAGTATTATTAGAAAAATGGTTTCGAAACTAACTAAATGGAAATAAGCAATATATGAGTAGTATGGGCTAAAATAGGGTAGAAACTACTTTAATGGATATAACTAGTACATGGGTAATCATAAATTCGAGAAGTATTAGCAAAAATAGAGTCGAAACTACTTAAATTGATATAAATAGTCAAGCGTATCAATAGAATTTGAGTGGTATTAGCAAAAATGGGGTCGAAACCGCTTATATGGACATAAGTAGTATTATTATTATGTCCATTATTATATAAATGGACATAAGTAGTATATGAGTAGTCAAGCATATAAGTAGAATTTAAGTATTATTAGCAAAAATGGGGTCGAAACCACTTAGATGCATACAAGTAGCATATGATTAGTATGGGCGGATATGGGGTCAAAATTGCTCATATAAGTAATATATGAGTAGTATATAATCAGACATGCATACCAGTAGTATTTGAGTATTAATATGAAAAATTGGGTCGAAACCGCTAACATGCATACAAGTAGTATATGAGTAGCCGTGCATTATTGAGCATTATTACCAAAAATGGAGTCGAAACCTCTTAAATGTACATAAGTAGTATATGAGTAGTATGCTAGAAAATCGGGTCGCAACTACTTAAATGGATCTAAGTTGTACATGAGTAGTCAGTCATATCAGCAGTATTTGAGTAGTATTAGGGAAAAAGATAGAATCGAAACTACTTACATGCATATAAGTAGTATATGAGTAGTATTGGCTAAAATAGGGTAGAGACTACTTAAACGGATGTAGGAGTAGCATGGGCGAAAAAAGGGACGGAACTACTTAAAAGGATATAAGTGGTAGATAGGCGACAGTGGGGTCGAAATTACTTAAATGGGCATATGTAGTATATGAGAAGTCAGGCATATCAGTAGTCGAAACGTCATAAAAAGATATAAGGAGTGAATAAGTAGTATGAGCGAAAATGGGGGCGAAACTACTTAAAAAGACATATGAGTATGAGTAGCATGAGCGAAAATGCTGTCGAAACAACTTAAAAAGAAATAAGTAGGATAGGAGTAGTATGGGCAAAAATGGTGTGGAAACTACTTAAAAAGACATAAGTATGAGCGAAAATGCTGTCGAAACTACTTAAAAAGAAATAAGCAGTATATGAGAAGTATGGGCCAAAATGGTGTCGAAACTACTTAAAAAGAAATAAGTAGTATAGGAATAGTATGGGTCAAAATGGGGCCGAAACTACTTAAAAAGAAATAAGTAGTATGGGCGAAAATGGTGTCGAAACTGCTTAAAAAGAAATAAGTAGTATATGAGTAGTAT
This sequence comes from Hymenolepis microstoma, assembly GCA_000469805.3. Taxonomy (NCBI): domain Eukaryota; kingdom Metazoa; phylum Platyhelminthes; class Cestoda; order Cyclophyllidea; family Hymenolepididae; genus Hymenolepis; species Hymenolepis microstoma. The sequence continues at coordinate 92,589 of LR215990.1, forward strand.
GGATCAAAATGGTGTCGAAACTACTTAAAAAGAAATAAGTAGTATATGAGTAGTATGGGTCAAAATGAGGGCGAAACTACTTAAAAAGAAATAAGTAGTATGGGGGAAAATGGGGTCGAAGCTGCTTAAAAAGAAATAAGTAGTATGGGCGAAAACGGTGTCGAAACTACTTAAAAAGAAATAAGTAGTATATGAGCAGTATGGGCCAAAATGAGGGCGAAACCACTTAAAAAGAAATAAGCAGTATATGAGTAGAATGGGTCAAAATGGGGTCGAAACTACTTAAAAATAAATAAGTAGTATATGAGCAGTAGGGGTCAAAATGGTGTCGAAACTACTTAAAAAGATATAAGTAGTATATGAGTAGTATGGGCGAAAATGGGGGCGAAACTACTTAAAAATATATAAGTAGTATATGAGTAGTATGGGCGAAAATGGGGGCGAAACTACTTAAAAAGAAATAAGTAGTATGGGCGAAAATGGGGGCGAAACTACTTAAAAAGATATAAGTAGTATATGAGTAGTATGGGCGAAAATGGGGGCGAAACTACTTAAAAAGATATAAGTAGTATATGAGCGAAAATGGGGGCGAAACTACTTAAAAAGATATAAGTAGTATGGGCGAAAATGGGGGCGAAACTACTTAAAAAGATATAAGTAGTATATGAGTAGTATGGGCGAAAATGGGGGCGAAACTACTTAAAAAGATATAAGTAGTATATGAGTAGTATGGGCAAAGATGGGGGCGAAACTACTTAAAAAGATATAAGTAGTATATGAGCGAAAATGGGGGCGAAACTACTTAAAAAGAAATAAGTAGTATGGGCCAAAATGGTGTCAAAACTACTTAAAAAGAAATAAGCAGTATATGAGTAGAATGGGTCAAAATCGGGTCGAAACTACTTAAAAAGAAATGAGTAGTATGGACCAAAATGGTGTCGAAACTACTTAAAAAGAAATAAGCAGGATATGAGTAGAATGGGTCAAAATGGGTTCGAAACTACTTAAAAAGAAATAAGTAGTATATGAGCAGTATGGGTCAAAATGGGGGCGAAACTACTTAAAAAGACATAAGTAGCATATGAGCAGTATGGGTCAAAATGGGTGCGAAACTACTTAAAAAGAAATAAGTAGTATTTGAGCAGTATGGGCCAAAATGGTGTCGAAACTACTTAAAAAGAAAAAGATGATACTACACGACTAAGCACTTAGCTAAACATTAATAAGCCACCAGACACATACAAGTACTACTAACCCCACACAAAGGAGGTTAATGCGATAACTTAAGCAGAGCTGGATAGAGGAGGCAAAGGAAGACATCCCTGTTTCATGCTCTCAATCCTCCATAGAGCACAATCCCTCACCATTTAGCAACATTTGAAATAACACCAGTCATTACAATACAAACCCTCAAAGGCTAGGTCAACATAATTTTCCAATTATGCCTTCCCCTAATGCATTTCCTTTAAAGTGTATCTTAATAATGCTCTATTTAGCTTTTTCCTAACTTAATTTCTCCACGGGTAAACTCCATCATTGCAACTGAAAGACTGGAATCCATGCAACGATGTTAATGAAGCGTTCACCAATTTATCCAACGCATGTGAAAAGATAGCTAATACGTATATACCCTCAATAATCTCTAGGGGTATATCGACCTCCAAAATAACACGTCCACTCTGAAGAAAAACAATCATTTTAAAAATTACATTTATTTCATATATAGGCATCAAAGAGTGCATAAAATTAATGTGTCAACTACGACCGCAATGGTTTCTTATAATCATAACGAACAATTGAAGAAATCATCCGCTTGTAGACCGGAGCTTCTTTGAGAAAAAGGAGAGAGACTGTGTTTCCCCCTTGACCACATGTTGCAACACCGCTCCGACGGACACTTGGGATGCGTCGGTTTTCATATCAAGACGTGTCCCGCTAGAAGTGCCGAGATGGTTTAACTTGGTCACCTTGAGGATCTCCTGGTTCACTTCAGAGAACGCCGATTCCAGCGGTTGGAGATTTGACTGCGTCCTGAGTATCATAAATTAGATCAGCCTCCTCCGCTAATTTGTCCGAGTTGTCTCCAGAATGGCTGGTAACCAAAAATGGTATCAAAGTTTTTGGCATGCACTTCATCCATAACTTTTTAAGAATTTCGTCAGTCACAGAAGAATCAACCAACACCAGACCGTTTAATATGAGAAAACTTCACTCCCGATACTTCGAGAAGTAAAAACCATGAGCAGTGAACTTAACAAGACTTTTACCTTGGATGATGTGAAAATGAGCTTTACGTATTTACTTAGCATTCTTTTAGTACACCAGACTGTTTAGCATGAGAAAGCTTCAAGAGCTCTCTACAAGAGCACATCATCACCAAAACCACATACACATATATGCAAGGAAATATCCATTCACTTCAATAAATGTGCCTCGAGCAAAGTGAATAATGACGCAAATAACAATCATGAATCATCCAAAACGCAAATGCTTTTTTAATAAAATAAGTCAATTTACAATGAGAAAGGCCTCCAAGCGTACAATCTGGACATATCATAAATAAAGGGAGATGATAAGGAATTAGAAATCAAGCACGTTTAGAAATAATCTTAACTTTGACAATCAAATAATTCATGTGAGCTTGTTAATTGATGTGAACTAAATTGAAGTGCACATAAACGGTGAGTACTCAGTGGATGAATGAGTTAAAGCCGACTTAATGTAAATTTCTCATCAGAGGTCTCAGGACAGATGTGCATTGGCGCTCTTGCGGCGAACGACAAGACAAAGATTGTCAAGAAATATCGTGCAAATAGCAATGGAAAGGTGAGAGTTTTACGGGATACTTTCCTCTCACGGACTTCTGAATCATAAGTCACCTAAATTTAAATTTTGCTTTACCTATTCTATCTCCAAAATGTCTCCAATATCTCTTTCGTATATTAGGGTAAAATTACCAATAAAATCGCGTGAAGTGATATTTCGTAAGTAGAGTAATCTAATAGATATAGGTACATAGTTGAGGATATAAAAGTGCCTGATTGACTCGAATGGAGAAATTGAAAGAAGTGAGTGGCAAAGACAAATTCAATTTACTCTATCCTAAATTGTCTATGCTATTGGTTTGATCAGGAACACTAACAATAACCCTATTTCTCGCCCATCCACACACCCACCTCAACCAAACACTACTTTTTAACCTTATTACACCCCAATACACCTAACCATGCCAATTGCGGCAACAATTTCCCTTCCATTTAGCCAAAATCTTCCATTGTTCCCTCTTAACCAATTTTCCCCACCTTGGCCAATTCAATCCCCATTTTCTCGCCCATCCGCATACCCAGCTCAACCAAAAAAACCAGTAAAACCTATTGCACCCAATACACCTTTCCATACAAATACCATTAACAAAGGAACTTCCATTCAGCCAAAATCTTCCATTTTTTCACTTGGCCCACTCTCTATGATCACAAAGTCCCTATAAAATACAACACTTTACTTTATTTAACCAGGTTAATTGATGTCATGCAACGATTAAATAAATGTACAAAATGGATTGCTGGATCGGTGGTTTACAGTGTTGATATCTTCTTTCTGATTTCTCATTTCTCTTAGTACTAGTTAAACTAACTACTATTTCTACTTCAGTAGTTTGGTTTTGATGGATCGTGATAAAGGCGTGATGAGAAGATCAGTGCCCATGTGCCCATGAACTTAATGAATCAAGCGATGTGCGATAAATAATTCACCGCCTATTGGTCATCTGATGTTTGATGTTGAGTACATTTGTTTCCCATTCTAAAGGGACAGGCGAGTGATGATCCACGATTGTGTCAACACACAGTATTTAAAGCTATTCCGGTAATTTCAAATGAACAAGATTGAATTAACAAAGTTGGTCATCTGCTGTTTGTTTTTCACTACATTTTGCTTCCCATTCTAAAGCGACAGTGAATTAATGCTCCTTACATGGGTAGAGCATCAGGATTTGGAAATAGTCCAGTAAATTTAAATGAACAAGCCTAACCTAACACATTTGGGCTTCTGTCATCTAATTATGAGCGCATTTTCTTTCTTTTTCTAAAGTTGGGTAGGCATATGCGTAGGAAGCAGGCATAATTTTAAAAGTTCAATTAATTAGTGATATCTTTTCCCATGAATCGATCAAAACTACAGGTACTTTACGGCTCAAGATGTTTTCAACCAAAACAAATATTATTAATAGTCGGATTTGTAGCCTCCACTTATCCTCATTAATCTCTACTATCAAGATCCCCACAGGACAAAAAAACACTTCCAGATACGAACGTTGCCCCGCTCCCCACAACCCTCATTGAAAACTGTTCGTGATCTTGCCGATCTATTCCTAGGTGCTATGGGGGAATTTAGGCTTTTCAGTGGAAGAAGTGGACATGGAATAATCGATTTTATTGTGCACAATATTAAAAGGTACGGTAAACTAGTTGAGTTAATGAGTTACATGAAGGCTGACCAGAAATGAAACACGCTTACAGGGAGTAAATGGTAAATTGTGATGCCTTAACAGAGAGAGGGGCGTAGAGAGGGCCGTTCAGAACGGCAAAATTACTCACCACTATTTGATTTCCTGGAGACCTCTCTAATCAAGCTCCCCTCAAGACTGTGGAAGAAACAGACGTATGGCGTGGATCGCGTTTATTTGGGCTGTGCTGCCCAAGCCGTGGCTATTGATTATTCATTAGGTGAGAGGTCTCTACACTTACGACCACACACGCTCCCTAACAAAATCAGCAGCTATTTACCGCTCAATCATTCACTTTCCGCATAATTTGAAAGTTTAGCAAACACACAGTCTACATTTTGAGTGCTCATACGACTAACAGAATTCGATGGGGACGTTTATCGGGAGGAGAAAATTAACGTTGATTGAGTACTTTCAACTCCAACTTCAACTCAAGAATTATTACTTTGAAAACCTCACACAACAAAAGTGAGATTAATTAAACAGAAATAAGGCGATCTAGTATGGAATTATTATCAAGAGTGCGCAACGACAATTTTCGCCAAGAGAGAAGCATTCAAATAAATAATCAACCAGGTGTCTTTGAGACAAAATCACATGACAAATTTCTGTCCACAAAGAACATGATTAACTCGAGTCTCCACTGAATGAAAGGACCACAAGACTGCGAAAATAATAAATCGGAAATTCGGTAAAGTGATACTCCTTCAGGCTAATCAGAACATCTTACTTTACAATTCCATTGAAGAAGGTGAACTTAAAGCAAATAAATGAAACCATGCCTCACAAAAGCAATGCAAATACCTGCAGAAATTTCAAGATGGGTTTATCTCTCTACTTTAACGAAAGTTTAAAGTCGTTCAGTTCGGCAATTTTGAATAGACAAAGTCAATTGACTTATCAACATTTTCAGCTGAGACATTCGTTTAATGGCTCCTCCAATCCGCCAGCCATCCAGTTCCCTACAACTTTCCTCTAATAATCACATCTAGAAATACAAACACTCTCAAGACCCCCTTTGATTCATAAAATAGTTCCCTTTAGAAAAGGGCAAAATATACGACATATTTACGCCTATGGATAAAAGCAGTATGACTACAAGAACTTTCCATTGAAATCCAAATCCAAATCAACGACTATTCTCTCTAGGGTTTGGGTCTAATCTCTCCACCCAACATATCGTTAGGGGGTCAGGTTTTGCATCACTTCGAGAATCTTCGCCAATGCCACTTATAACCGGACAACAAATTATAAAGAAAAGGACACCAACTCACCTCACCATCCACCTCTTCTTCCTCCCTCCCCAAAGTAAACAATTAGGTAATAGACTCCACCTCCAATGTGTACGAAAACACGCCCTGTCAACGAAGCGAAGGCGAAGGTAATCCACGAACGAAATAGATCTATCCAATGCATGTTACGTGAGGTCCCAAACGTAAAATTCAGAATTAGGCAACCATTTGGACACAATCAACTCAATTCTTAGTGATAAGTAATCGGCTTCGTGCATCACTGAGAACATCCAGACGGCTAGCCCACTAAACATCCAAAGACTCCAAATACTGTAAAATATCATTCTTCCCACCACTTCGTGCCTGCTTATTGCTGCATTAAATAAACAATTTTCACTCAACAGGGTTCTGCAACTACAATGTATTTTGATAGTTCAATAAGAAGCTGCAACAGACACTTCTTCTTCTTCTACTTCTTGAGCATCTTCGTTTGGACAACGCACTTTTGGATTGACACTCGCATTTTTGAAAATGAAGTCAACACATTCTCAGCACAAATTCCTCCCTCATCGATGGAAAGATCAGACAGCAGTAAGGCTCATTAGGTGCGCATTTTGCAAGGAAACCAATTTCACGATTAAGAGTAATAAGAGTTACTCCACAATAGAAGTCACCTTGTAATCCCAACGACAGATGAGAAAAGCACACCTTCATCCGCGTGGGATTTTGAGTGAGCTATTCGACTCTGGCAGGCAATGAATTGGGTGAATGAATCCAGCAAAATCTGCCTAAAAAACATTAATTCAAGTTTCATAAACAACCATGCTCTCTTTTTTACCATTAAATTAGGGACACGAAAGTTAATAAAATCACAACTAACCGAAACAAAACAGCATCATGTACGAAAGAAACAAATCTCGTAAAACGCGCCTTCTCCGTCCAATGGTCAATTGGAAAAAGCACGTTCAAAATGTCATTTACAAATCACTACAGCGAACACATATTTTATAAATGAATACGGTACATTGCAAATAATTCAATTCATGCTAATTTCAACGTCTGTCGAGTCATTCATTATTCTTTATTATTCTACATGTGCCTATCTACTAAACCACAGCTATGTTTATAATAAAAACTTCTTATAAAATAAATTAAAAATAAGTTAAGCGCTTTTGAAGCTTATTAGTAGAAAATAAAATAATGTATTATGTTTATATTTGACATGGTGAAACTATTGACCTTCGCGTCCTAATAACGCGCTTTATGGTTTGTGTTTTTCAGTCCTTTAGCTACTCTAACAAGTCTCGACTAGTCTAAGAAATCTCTATAGCAGATCTTCCTACTGGGAAAAGGCTATCACAGTGATGGAGACAAGGAAGACTCGTTGCAAGTAAAACGTATATTTCAAATTAGGATATCGAAAAAACATGATTAATTATCAAATAATTCTAGCGTAAAAAACATGATTAATTATCAAATAATTCTGGCGTAATTTTAGTGAACATTATTAGCAAAATATCTGGGCAGTGTTCTGCACGCACGGCCGCACACATTTGAAAATTTTCGGTAGCGCATTTTCTACGCGTGTATTGGCCTGTGGTTCGAGGCGGCGGTACATGTGTGGGCACTGCCGAGTTCAGGAGTCTTCGGGAATGGGTTGTAGCGGTAAGAGGGAGGGAGAGAGGGAGAGAGAGAAGGAAGGTATACATTGCCTTTAGAGAGTTGGTTTGCAAATCTAGACAGGTGTGTTTTAAAGGCGTGCGTCGGAGGAGACTCCAGATGTGCCGGTTTTAACCCGTGTATACTTACTGAGTCTTTGGTGCCATTGCGGTCCAGTATGAAATATTTTGGCCTGCGTTTGAGAACTTTGAAAGGTCCGTCATACGATGGTTGTAGGGGTTTCCCTACTGTATCCACTCGAACAAAAACGAAGGGACATGTAGATAAGTCTTTATGAATATATGTGGGTTTGTGGGCTGAAATGTTCTTTTAACCGGGCGGAATATGATACTGTGTTTATGTAGGCTTGCTTTTGAGAGCTGGGAATAATTTCTTCAGGAAGCCTTGGCGTTGTGCCTAGTAGAAGTTCTGCCGGACAGCATCCAAGATCTTGCTTCACAGTACTTCTGGTTGAGAGAAGAGTGACAGGAAGACGTACCACCCAATTTAAACTGGAGGAAGTGACGTTCGACCGTTCGTCGAGACCGTTGGCTTCATGGTGATAGGAGGTGGTACGGATGTGAGTTGAACCCAGAAGATGGTTTGATTCCCGGAACAGGGCAGACACAAATTGCGATCCTCTGTCTGTCGTGATAACAGATGGGACACCGAATATGAATATCCATGATTCTACCAGGGCTTTCGCCACCAACGCGACGGAGGTGTTGCGTAAGGGTTTGTGCTGCCCAGTCTTTTAGTTTACGATTTGATCAAGTTGAACTTGGCAAAGCCATTGTACCATTCATTTAATATTAGGAAATAAATAAAGCATTTGAGTTTAAATGGCGCATCTTGGTTTAGGAAACCTCAGTTCACTCTTTATTTGTGACGGACTGCGTATCTCTAATTTTTTGCATATTCTTTCACTTTGGACACCTACAACATTTACGTGGAGTTTCTGTGAATATTTGAAGGCTGTGAATTGATTCGGTTAAAAGTAGTCATATCCATGACGGTGAACGTCTCGTGGATTTTAAAAGCCCAAAATTCCAACGGCGTTTTACTATGTGTATATTAGTAGGCACAGATTAGAGGACTGAAGAGTATTTGCAAAAAAAGAGCACACAAACAGCACAGTAAAAGAGGTTGCATTAAGAAAAAATCATCGATTGATCCCTCTTAACCAATTTTGCCCTCCTTGGCCAATTCAATCCCCATTTTCTCAACCATCCACACAATCACCTCAACCAAACACCAATTTTAAACCTTATTCCGCCCCAATACACCTATCCATGCAAATAGCCTCCACAAGTTCACTTCCATTTAGAAAAAAATCTCCCATTGTTCCCTCTTAACCAATTTTGCCCACCTTGGCCAATTTAAACCCCATTTTCTCGCCCATCTCCACACCCACCTTAACCAAACACAACTAGTAATACCTATCGCACCCAAATACACCTATCCATGCCAATTCCAACAACAGGGAAACGACTCGTGGATTTTAGTAGCCCAAAATTCCAACGGCGTCTTACTACATGTACATTGGTAAGCACAGATGAAAGGAGAGAAGAGTATTTGCAAAAAGTAGAGCATACTTACAGCGCAGTAGAAGAGGTTGATAGAGAGGAGTTTCCAAAAGAAGTGAAGGCAAATGTGGGCTGCGCCGATTAGAAGACATTGATAAGGGAGTGTGGAAGAGTAAGCGTTGGAGGCGAATGCTGACCAGAGCCCTCGTTAGCCGTCAGTTTTGAAGCTGACGTTACCGCCCAGGACCACGCGGAGGTGAGGGATGGATTTTACCTGGGCCCCACTGAGTGGGGGCTTCACACAAACTTACGTGTTTACCCACTAACTGCCGCCTACCTATCTACCTGCCAGCCCGCCCTCTATCGTGTGCTTCGGCGTCTGGAACGCCATTGAGTCCTCCTCCCCGCCTTCCTTGTCCTCGTCCTCGTCTTCCTTGTCCTCGTCCTCATCTTCTTTGTCCTCTTCTTCCTCGCCCTCTTCTTCCTTGTCTTCGTTTTCCTTGTCCTCGTCCTCGTCTTCCTTGTCCTTGTCCTCCTCTTCCCCGTCTTCCTTGTCCTCGTCCTCGTCTTCTTTGTCCTCTTCTTCCTCCTCCTTGTCTTCTTTGTCCTTGTCCTCCTCTTCCCCGTCTTCCTTGTCCTCGTCCTCGTCTTCCTTGTCCTTGTCTTCCTCTTCCCCGTCTTCCTTGTCCTCGTCCTCATCTTCTTTGTCCTCTTCTTCCTCCTCGTCCTCGTCTTCCTTGTCCTCGTCTTCCTTGTCCTCGTCCTCGCCGTCGTCGTGGGCACCTACGCCGTCTACTCTCCAAACCCACGCTACCACGCGTAGGTCCACCGTCGACGCGCCCTGCCGGGTCCGGGTACTGCGACCCCCAAAAAAGAAAAAAAACGGGGGCCGAGCCCCAGACCCGACAGGGTCGCGTCGATATCCTTTCCTATAGATATAGGATCAGATATTTTTTCAGCTTCTCTACGGAGGCTCTACACTGCCTACTCCCTTGGAAGCCTCTGCTGCTGCTGCTGCTGCTACTGCAACTACGTCTACTACTAATACTACTGCTACTACTGCTGTCCTTAGAGGCTTCACATAGCTGACGCCGCCCAAACCCTCCTAACGCTAGGGTGAAAGAAAGAAAGAAGCTACCCACTACAGGCCCACACTACCACTACACTTGTGTGAAGCGGTTTGCCAGCCCACCAAGGGCGTTTTTATACCTCCAATGGAGATGTGTTCCGTCATTTACAACATGATTGGTCGCTTTTTTCAAACCGAATTACTGATTGGTCAATTCAACTTCAATTTTTCACTAACATTCACTGCTAACAAATTTAAAATTTGAAAATAACCAAAACCTTGGAAGTGTGTATTTACATCAACAGAGGCGATAAATCCTGCAGAACAAGAAACGCCCATGAAATTTTATCCAAATCAATACTGCCATCTTATATTAGCTAATAAGCTTGTGGCAATTTCCGAACGATTACCATTGAATAGCCTAGTTTGATCGTGTTTGGATTATGTGCCACACAACACTGAATTGATATTCCCCTACCTATGCATTACAAAGCATTACTCCTGTCTTCCTATCAACTTCTTAATCAATAGCTTTTTAAAATCAATGCTCTTTACTGTAAACCCATTGACGTGGGTGACCAATCATACGGGTTAATTGCGTTTAGAAAGAAGGTTCGTATAAAGCGAGTTCCTCATAAAACGACTCTATGACTAATGAG
>LR215990.1:104395-146804 GCA_000469805.3 Hymenolepis microstoma
TGTGGGAGAAAATGGGGATGGAATTGGCGAAGGTGTAAAAAAATTGGGGAACAAGGACAATTCGAGGTTTTTGGTTAATTGAAGGGGAAATTGGGGGGGGCAAAGGGCCCATACTACTCATATACTACTTATATGTTTTTGATTAGCTTCGAAACTTTTTTCGCCCATACTATATACTACTTATATCCATTTAAGTAGTTTCGCCTTCATTTTCGCCCATACTACTCATATACTACTTTTATTTTAAGCAGTTTCGCCCCATCTTCGCCCATACTACTCATATACTACTTATATGTTTTTCATTGGTTTCGAACCTTTTTTCGCCCGTACTACTCATATACTACTTATATCTTTTTAAGTAGTTTCGCCCCCATATTCGCCCATACTACTCATATACTATACTTATATCTTTTTAAGTAGTTTCGCCCCCATCTACGCCCATACTAATCATATACTATTTATATCTTTTTAAGTAGTTTCGCCCAAATCTTCGCCCATACTACCCATATATATCCTTCCCACCTTCGCAATTCCATATCCATTTTATCCGACATTCACACAACCACCTCAACCAAACACCACTTTTAAACCTTATTACACCCCAATACACCTATGCGCTTACTTTGCAGCACCCATTTCTTCCATTTAGCCAAAATCTTCGATTCTTCCAAGTTCACCAATTTTCTCCAACAACGCCAATTCCATCAACATTTTCTCCGACATCCACACAACCACCTCAACCACCTCAACCAAACACCACTTTTAAACCTTATTACACCCCACTTTCCTCCCATACACCTATTCTTGCCATTTGCCCCACCAATTCCCCCTTAGTAAAAATCTTCGATTATTCCAAGTTCACCAATTTTTCCAACTTCGCCAATCCATCCCCATTTTCTCCGACATCCACACAACCACTCCAACCACCCTCAACCAAATACCACTTAAACCTTATTACACCACCAATACACCCAATAAAACATATTTCTTGCCATTTGCCTCAAAAAATTTCTCTTCCATTTAGCCAAAATCTTCCATTCTTCAAAAGTTCACCAATTTTTTCCACGTTCGCCAATTCCATCCCCACTTTCTCCCACATCCACACAACCACCTCAACCACCTCAACCAAACAACACTTTTAAACCTTATTACACCCCAATACACCTATTTGCTTACTTTGCGGCACCCATTTCTCTTCCATTTAGCCAAAATCTTCGATTCTTCCAAGTTCACCAATTTTCTCCAACAACGCCAATTCCATCAACATTTTCTCCGACATCCACACAACCACCTCAACCACCTCAACTAAATACCACTTTTAAACCCCTTCACACCCCAATACACTTAACCGCACCATTTGCGGCACCAATTTCTCTTCCATTTAGCCAAATCTTCGATTCTTCCAAGTTCACCAATTTTTCCCACCTTCGCCAATTCCATCCCCATTTTCTCCGACATCTTATCATCCACCACAACCACCTCAACCAAACACCACTTTTAAACCTTATTACACCCCATTACACCTATCCGCACCATTTGCGGCACCAATTTCTCTTCCATTTAGCCAAAATCTTCCATTCTTCCAAGTTCACCAATTTTTTCCACCTTCGCCAATTCCATCCCCATTTTCTCCGACATCCACACAACCACCACAACCAAACACCACTTTTAAACCTTATTACACCCCAATACACTCCAATACACCAATTCTTGCTATTTGCGGCACCAATTTCTCTTCCATTTAGCCAAAATCTTCGATTCTTCCAAGTTCACCAATTTTTTCCACCTTCGCCAATTCCATCCACATTTTCACCTACATCCACACAACCACCTCAACCAAACACTACTTTTACACCCCTTCACACCCCAATACTCTTATATGCACCATTTGCAGCACCAATGTCACTTCCATTTAGCCAAAATCTTCGATTCTTCCAAGTTCACCAATTTTTTCCAACTTCGCCAATTCCATCCCCATTTTCTCCGACATCCACACACCACCTCAACCAAACACCACTAGTAATACCTATTGCACCCCAATAAACCTATTCTTGCCATTTGCCCAACATATTTCTCTTCCATTAAGCCAAAATCTTCGATTCTCCCAAGTTCACCAATTTTTTCCCACCTTCGCCAATTCCATCCCCATTTTCTCCCACATCCACACAACCACCTCAACCAAATACCACTTTTAAACCTTATTACACCCAATACACAACTATACACCTATTCTTGCCATTTGCCCAACCAATTTCTCTTCCATTTAGGGAAAATCTTCGATTCTTCCAAGTTCACCAATTTTTTCCAACTTCGCCAATTCCATCCCCATTTTCTCCGACATCCACACAACCACCTCAACCACCTCAACCAAACACCACTTTTAAACCCCTCCACTCCCCAATAAACCTATTCTTGCCATTTGCCCAACCCATTCTCTTCCCTTTAGCAAAAATCTTCGATTCTTCCAAGTTCACCAATTTTTTCCACCTTCGCCAATTCCATCCCCATTTTCTCCGACATCCACACAACCACCTCAACCAAACACCACTTTTAAACCTTATTTCTTCCCAAGGCATGTATGGAAACGGGTCGTAACTACTTAATATGGTACAAGTATTGTATGAGTATTATTGGCGAAAGTAATGTCGTAACTATTTAAATTAATAAAAGCAATATATGGGAATTATGTGCGGAAAAGGGATCGAAATTACTTAAAAAGATATTAGTCGTATATGATATTTGATAATGGGGTTTATAACACTTAAACGGATATGAGTATTATACGAGTGCTGATGCATATTATTAGAATTTGGGTACTGTTAGCAAAATGTGGTCGAAACTACTTAAATTGTTATAAGTAGTATGAGTAGTAGTATGGGCGAAAATGGGGTCGATAACACTTAAAAAGATATTAGTAGTATCAGTATATCAGTAGAATTTGAGAAGTAGTAGCAAAAATGGGGTCGAAACGCCATTATATAAGTATTATATAAGTATTATAAGGGTAGTCATGCATATCAGTAGAATTTGAGTATCATTCGATACTGAGCTAAGTAAATGGAAATAAGTAGTGTATGAGTATCAAGGGCTAAAATAGGGTAGAAACCACTCAAATGGATATAAGTATTATGTGGGTAGTCAAGCATATCAGCAGAATTTGAGTAGTATTAGCAAAAATGGGATCAAAATTACTTAAATGGATGCACGTAGTATATGAGTAGTATGGGCGAATATGGGGTCGATACTAATTAAATGATATAAGTAGAATATAATTAGTATATAAGAAGTCCTGCATATCAGTGGTATTTGAGTAGTAATAAGAAAAAATGTGGTCGAAACCGCGAACATGCCTACAAGTAGTGTATGTGTAGCCATGCATATCAGTAGTATTTGAGTAGTTTTAGCAAAAATAGGGTCGACACCACTTCAATGCATATAAGTACTATATGAGTGATGTGGGCGAAAATGGGGTCGAAACTACTTAAACGGATATAAGTAGCCATAAATATCAGTAGTAGTAGCATTTGAGTATTATTAGAAAAATGGTTTCGAAACTAACTAAATGGAAATAAGCAATATATGAGTAGTATGGGCTAAAATAGGGTAGAAACTACTTTAATGGATATAACTAGTACATGGGTAATCATAAATTCGAGAAGTATTAGCAAAAATAGAGTCGAAACTACTTAAATTGATATAAATAGTCAAGCGTATCAATAGAATTTGAGTGGTATTAGCAAAAATGGGGTCGAAACCGCTTATATGGACATAAGTAGTATTATTATTATGTCCATTATTATATAAATGGACATAAGTAGTATATGAGTAGTCAAGCATATAAGTAGAATTTAAGTATTATTAGCAAAAATGGGGTCGAAACCACTTAGATGCATACAAGTAGCATATGATTAGTATGGGCGGATATGGGGTCAAAATTGCTCATATAAGTAATATACGAGTAGTATATAATCAGACATGCATACCAGTAGTATTTGAGTATTAATATGAAAAATTGGGTCGAAACCGCTAACATGCATACAAGTAGTATATGAGTAGCCGTGCATTATTGAGCATTATTACCAAAAATGGAGTCGAAACCTCTTAAATGTACATAAGTAGTATATGAGTAGTATGCTAGAAAATCGGGTCGCAACTACTTAAATGGATCTAAGTTGTACATGAGTAGTCAGTCATATCAGCAGTATTTGAGTAGTATTAGGGAAAAAGATAGAATCGAAACTACTTACATGCATATAAGTAGTATATGAGTAGTATTGGCTAAAATAGGGTAGAGACTACTTAAACGGATGTAGGAGTAGCATGGGCGAAAAAAGGGACGGAACTACTTAAAAGGATATAAGTGGTAGATAGGCGACAGTGGGGTCGAAATTACTTAAATGGGCATATGTAGTATATGAGAAGTCAGGCATATCAGTAGTCGAAACGTCATAAAAAGATATAAGGAGTGAATAAGTAGTATGAGCGAAAATGGGGGCGAAACTACTTAAAAAGACATATGAGTATGAGTAGCATGAGCGAAAATGCTGTCGAAACAACTTAAAAAGAAATAAGTAGGATAGGAGTAGTATGGGCAAAAATGGTGTGGAAACTACTTAAAAAGACATAAGTATGAGCGAAAATGCTGTCGAAACTACTTAAAAAGAAATAAGCAGTATATGAGAAGTATGGGCCAAAATGGTGTCGAAACTACTTAAAAAGAAATAAGTAGTATATGAGTAGTATGGGTCAAAATGAGGGCGAAACTACTTAAAAAGAAATAAGTAGTATGGGGGAAAATGGGGTCGAAGCTGCTTAAAAAGAAATAAGTAGTATGGGCGAAAACGGTGTCGAAACTACTTAAAAAGAAATAAGTAGTATATGAGCAGTATGGGCCAAAATGAGGGCGAAACCACTTAAAAAGAAATAAGCAGTATATGAGTAGAATGGGTCAAAATGGGGTCGAAACTACTTAAAAATAAATAAGTAGTATATGAGCAGTAGGGGTCAAAATGGTGTCGAAACTACTTAAAAAGAAATAAGTAGTATATGAGCAGTGTGGGCCAAAATGGGGTCGAAACTACTTAAAAAGAAATAAGTAGTATATGAGTAGTATGGGTCAAAATGGGGGCGAAACTACTTGAAAAGAAATAAGTAGTATGGGCGAAAATGGTGTCGAAACTACTTAAAAAGAAATAAGTAGTATATGAGTAGTACGGGTCAAAATGGGGGCGAAACTACTTAAAAAGAAATAAGTAGTATATGAGCCAAAATGGGGACGAAACTACTTGAAAAGAAATAAGTAGTATGGGCGAAAATGGTGTCGAAACTACTTAAAAAGAAATAAGTAGTATATGAGTAGTATGGGTCAAAATGGGGGCGAAACTACTTAAAAAGAAATAAGCAGTATATGAGTAGAATGGGTCAAAATGGGGTCGAAACTACTTAAAAAGAAATAAGTAGTATATGAGCCAAAATGGGGGCGAAACTACTTAAAAAGAAATAAGTAGTATGGGCCAAAATGGTGTCAAAACTACTTAAAAAGAAATAAGCAGTATATGAGTAGAATGGGTCAAAATCGGGTCGAAACTACTTAAAAAGAAATGAGTAGTATGGACCAAAATGGTGTCGAAACTACTTAAAAAGAAATAAGCAGGATATGAGTAGAATGGGTCAAAATGGGTTCGAAACTACTTAAAAAGAAATAAGTAGTATATGAGCAGTATGGGTCAAAATGGGGGCGAAACTACTTAAAAAGACATAAGTAGCATATGAGCAGTATGGGTCAAAATGGGTGCGAAACTACTTAAAAAGAAATAAGTAGTATTTGAGCAGTATGGGCCAAAATGGTGTCGAAACTACTTAAAAAGAAAAAGATGATACTACACGACTAAGCACTTAGCTAAACATTAATAAGCCACCAGACACATACAAGTACTACTAACCCCACACAAAGGAGGTTAATGCGATAACTTAAGCAGAGCTGGATAGAGGAGGCAAAGGAAGACATCCCTGTTTCATGCTCTCAATCCTCCATAGAGCACAATCCCTCACCATTTAGCAACATTTGAAATAACACCAGTCATTACAATACAAACCCTCAAAGGCTAGGTCAACATAATTTTCCAATTATGCCTTCCCCTAATGCATTTCCTTTAAAGTGTATCTTAATAATGCTCTATTTAGCTTTTTCCTAACTTAATTTCTCCACGGGTAAACTCCATCATTGCAACTGAAAGACTGGAATCCATGCAACGATGTTAATGAAGCGTTCACCAATTTATCCAACGCATGTGAAAAGATAGCTAATACGTATATACCCTCAATAATCTCTAGGGGTATATCGACCTCCAAAATAACACGTCCACTCTGAAGAAAAACAATCATTTTAAAAATTACATTTATTTCATATATAGGCATCAAAGAGTGCATAAAATTAATGTGTCAACTACGACCGCAATGGTTTCTTATAATCATAACGAACAATTGAAGAAATCATCCGCTTGTAGACCGGAGCTTCTTTGAGAAAAAGGAGAGAGACTGTGTTTCCCCCTTGACCACATGTTGCAACACCGCTCCGACGGACACTTGGGATGCGTCGGTTTTCATATCAAGACGTGTCCCGCTAGAAGTGCCGAGATGGTTTAACTTGGTCACCTTGAGGATCTCCTGGTTCACTTCAGAGAACGCCGATTCCAGCGGTTGGAGATTTGACTGCGTCCTGAGTATCATAAATTAGATCAGCCTCCTCCGCTAATTTGTCCGAGTTGTCTCCAGAATGGCTGGTAACCAAAAATGGTATCAAAGTTTTTGGCATGCACTTCATCCATAACTTTTTAAGAATTTCGTCAGTCACAGAAGAATCAACCAACACCAGACCGTTTAATATGAGAAAACTTCACTCCCGATACTTCGAGAAGTAAAAACCATGAGCAGTGAACTTAACAAGACTTTTACCTTGGATGATGTGAAAATGAGCTTTACGTATTTACTTAGCATTCTTTTAGTACACCAGACTGTTTAGCATGAGAAAGCTTCAAGAGCTCTCTACAAGAGCACATCATCACCAAAACCACATACACATATATGCAAGGAAATATCCATTCACTTCAATAAATGTGCCTCGAGCAAAGTGAATAATGACGCAAATAACAATCATGAATCATCCAAAACGCAAATGCTTTTTTAATAAAATAAGTCAATTTACAATGAGAAAGGCCTCCAAGCGTACAATCTGGACATATCATAAATAAAGGGAGATGATAAGGAATTAGAAATCAAGCACGTTTAGAAATAATCTTAACTTTGACAATCAAATAATTCATGTGAGCTTGTTAATTGATGTGAACTAAATTGAAGTGCACATAAACGGTGAGTACTCAGTGGATGAATGAGTTAAAGCCGACTTAATGTAAATTTCTCATCAGAGGTCTCAGGACAGATGTGCATTGGCGCTCTTGCGGCGAACGACAAGACAAAGATTGTCAAGAAATATCGTGCAAATAGCAATGGAAAGGTGAGAGTTTTACGGGATACTTTCCTCTCACGGACTTCTGAATCATAAGTCACCTAAATTTAAATTTTGCTTTACCTATTCTATCTCCAAAATGTCTCCAATATCTCTTTCGTATATTAGGGTAAAATTACCAATAAAATCGCGTGAAGTGATATTTCGTAAGTAGAGTAATCTAATAGATATAGGTACATAGTTGAGGATATAAAAGTGCCTGATTGACTCGAATGGAGAAATTGAAAGAAGTGAGTGGCAAAGACAAATTCAATTTACTCTATCCTAAATTGTCTATGCTATTGGTTTGATCAGGAACACTAACAATAACCCTATTTCTCGCCCATCCACACACCCACCTCAATCAAACACTACTTTTTAACCTTATTACACCCTAATACACCTAACCATGCCAATTGCGGCAACAATTTCCCTTCCATTTAGCCAAAATCTTCCATTGTTCCCTCTTAACCAATTTTCCCCACCTTGGCCAATTCAATCCCCATTTTCTCGCCCATCCGCATACCCAGCTCAACCAAACAAAACTAGTAAAACCTATTGCACCCAATACACCTTTCCATACAAATACCATTAACAAAGGAACTTCCATTCAGCCAAACTCTTCCATTTTTTCATTTGGCCCACTCTCTATGATCACAAAGTCCCTATAAAATACAACACTTTACTTTATTTAACCAGGTTAATTGATGTCATGCAACGATTAAATAAATGTACAAAATGGATTGCTGGATCGGTGGTTTACAGTGTTGATATCTTCTTTCTGATTTCTCATTTCTCTTAGTACTAGTTAAACTAACTACTATTTCTACTTCAGTAGTTTGGTTTTGATGGATCGTGATAAAGGCGTGATGAGAAGATCAGTGCCCATGTGCCCATGAACTTAATGAATCAAGCGATGTGCGATAAATAATTCACCGCCTATTGGTCATCTGATGTTTGATGTTGAGTACATTTGTTTCCCATTCTAAAGGGACAGGCGAGTGATGATCCACGATTGTGTCAACACACAGTATTTAAAGCTATTCCGGTAATTTCAAATGAACAAGATTGAATTAACAAAGTTGGTCATCTGCTGTTTGTTTTTCACTACATTTTGCTTCCCATTCTAAAGCGACAGTGAATTAATGCTCCTTACATGGGTAGAGCATCAGGATTTGGAAATAGTCCAGTAAATTTAAATGAACAAGCCTAACCTAACACATTTGGGCTTCTGTCATCTAATTATGAGCGCATTTTCTTTCTTTTTCTAAAGTTGGGTAGGCATATGCGTAGGAAGCAGGCATAATTTTAAAAGTTCAATTAATTAGTGATATCTTTTCCCATGAATCGATCAAAACTACAGGTACTTTACGGCTCAAGATGTTTTCAACCAAAACAAATATTATTAATAGTCGGATTTGTAGCCTCCACTTATCCTCATTAATCTCTACTATCAAGATCCCCACAGGACAAAAAAACACTTCCAGATACGAACGTTGCCCCGCTCCCCACAACCCTCATTGAAAACTGTTCGTGATCTTGCCGATCTATTCCTAGGTGCTATGGGGGAATTTAGGCTTTTCAGTGGAAGAAGTGGACATGGAATAATCGATTTTATTGTGCACAATATTAAAAGGTACGGTAAACTAGTTGAGTTAATGAGTTACATGAAGGCTGACCAGAAATGAAACACGCTTACAGGGAGTAAATGGTAAATTGTGATGCCTTAACAGAGAGAGGGGCGTAGAGAGGGCCGTTCAGAACGGCAAAATTACTCACCACTATTTGATTTCCTGGAGACCTCTCTAATCAAGCTCCCCTCAAGACTGTGGAAGAAACAGACGTATGGCGTGGATCGCGTTTATTTGGGCTGTGCTGCCCAAGCCGTGGCTATTGATTATTCATTAGGTGAGAGGTCTCTACACTTACGACCACACACGCTCCCTAACAAAATCAGCAGCTATTTACCGCTCAATCATTCACTTTCCGCATAATTTGAAAGTTTAGCAAACACAACAGTCTACATTTTGAGTGCTCATACGACTAACAGAATTCGATGGGGACGTTTATCGGGAGGAGAAAATTAACGTTGATTGAGTACTTTCAACTCCAACTTCAACTCAAGAATTATTACTTTGAAAACCTCACACAACAAAAGTGAGATTAATTAAACAGAAATAAGGCGATCTAGTATGGAATTATTATCAAGAGTGCGCAACGACAATTTTCGCCAAGAGAGAAGCATTCAAATAAATAATCAACCAGGTGTCTTTGAGACAAAATCACATGACAAATTTCTGTCCACAAAGAACATGATTAACTCGAGTCTCCACTGAATGAAAGGACCACAAGACTGCGAAAATAATAAATCGGAAATTCGGTAAAGTGATACTCCTTCAGGCTAATCAGAACATCTTACTTTACAATTCCATTGAAGAAGGTGAACTTAAAGCAAATAAATGAAACCATGCCTCACAAAAGCAATGCAAATACCTGCAGAAATTTCAAGATGGGTTTATCTCTCTACTTTAACGAAAGTTTAAAGTCGTTCAGTTCGGCAATTTTGAATAGACAAAGTCAATTGACTTATCAACATTTTCAGCTGAGACATTCGTTTAATGGCTCCTCCAATCCGCCAGCCATCCAGTTCCCTACAACTTTCCTCTAATAATCACATCTAGAAATACAAACACTCTCAAGACCCCCTTTGATTCATAAAATAGTTCCCTTTAGAAAAGGGCAAAATATACGACATATTTACGCCTATGGATAAAAGCAATATGACTACAAGAACTTTCCATTGAAATCCAAATCCAAATCAACGACTATTCTCTCTAGGGTTTGGGTCTAATCTCTCCACCCAACATATCGTTAGGGGGTCAGGTTTTGCATCACTTCGAGAATCTTCGCCAATGCCACTTATAACCGGACAACAAATTATAAAGAAAAGGACACCAACTCACCTCACCATCCACCTCTTCTTCCTCCCTCCCCAAAGTAAACAATTAGGTAATAGACTCCACCTCCAATGTGTACGAAAACACGCCCTGTCAACGAAGCGAAGGCGAAGGTAATCCACGAACGAAATAGATCTATCCAATGCATGTTACGTGAGGTCCCAAACGTAAAATTCAGAATTAGGCAACCATTTGGACACAATCAACTCAATTCTTAGTGATAAGTAATCGGCTTCGTGCATCACTGAGAACATCCAGACGGCTAGCCCACTAAACATCCAAAGACTCCAAATACTGTAAAATATCATTCTTCCCACCACTTCGTGCCTGCTTATTGCTGCATTAAATAAACAATTTTCACTCAACAGGGTTCTGCAACTACAATGTATTTTGATAGTTCAATAAGAAGCTGCAACAGACACTTCTTCTTCTTCTACTTCTTGAGCATCTTCGTTTGGACAACGCACTTTTGGATTGACACTCGCATTTTTGAAAATGAAGTCAACACATTCTCAGCACAAATTCCTCCCTCATCGATGGAAAGATCAGACAGCAGTAAGGCTCATTAGGTGCGCATTTTGCAAGGAAACCAATTTCACGATTAAGAGTAATAAGAGTTACTCCACAATAGAAGTCACCTTGTAATCCCAACGACAGATGAGAAAAGCACACCTTCATCCGCGTGGGATTTTGAGTGAGCTATTCGACTCTGGCAGGCAATGAATTGGGTGAATGAATCCAGCAAAATCTGCCTAAAAAACATTAATTCAAGTTTCATAAACAACCATGCTCTCTTTTTTACCATTAAATTAGGGACACGAAAGTTAATAAAATCACAACTAACCGAAACAAAACAGCATCATGTACGAAAGAAACAAATCTCGTAAAACGCGCCTTCTCCGTCCAATGGTCAATTGGGAAAGCACGTTCAAAATGTCATTTACAAATCACTACAGCGAACACATATTTTATAAATGAATACGGTACATTGCAAATAATTCAATTCTTGCTAATTTCAACGTCTGTCGAGTCATTCATTATTCTTTATTATTCTACATGTGCCTATCTACTGAACCACAGCTATGTTTATAATAAAAACTTCTTATAAAATAAATTAAAAATAAGTTAAGCGCTTTTGAAGCTTATTAGTAGAAAATAAAATAATGTATTATGTTTATATTTGACATGGTGAAACTATTGACCTTCGCGTCCTAATAACGCGCTTTATGGTTTGTGTTTTTCAGTCCTTTAGCTACTCTAACAAGTCTCGACTAGTCTAAGAAATCTCTATAGCAGATCTTCCTACTGGGAAAAGGCTATCACAGTGATGGAGACAAGGAAGACTCGTTGCAAGTAAAACGTATATTTCAAATTAGGATATCGAAAAAACATGATTAATTATCAAATAATTCTAGCGTAAAAAACATGATTAATTATCAAATAATTCTGGCGTAATTTTAGTGAACATTATTAGCAAAATATCTGGGCAGTGTTCTGCACGCACGGCCGCACACATTTGAAAATTTTCGGTAGCGCATTTTCTACGCGTGTATTGGCCTGTGGTTCGAGGCGGTACATGTGTGGGCACTGCCGAGTTCAGGAGTCTTCGGGAATGGGTTGTAGCGGTAAGAGGGAGGGAGAGAGAGAAGGAAGGTATACATTGCCTTTAGAGAGTTGGTTTGCAAATCTAGACAGGTGTGTTTTAAAGGCGTGCGTCGGAGGAGACTCCAGATGTGCCGGTTTTAACCCGTGTATACTTACTGAGTCTTTGGTGCCATTGCGGTCCAGTATGAAATATTTTGGCCTGCGTTTGAGAACTTTGAAAGGTCCGTCATACGATGGTTGTAGGGGTTTCCCTACTGTATCCACTCGAACAAAAACGAAGGGACATGTAGATAAGTCTTTATGAATATATGTGGGTTTGTGGGCTGAAATGTTCTTTTAACCGGGCGAATATGATACTGTGTTTATGTAGGCTTGCTTTTGAGAGCTGGAATAATTTCTTCAGGAAGCCTTGGCGTTGTGCCTAGTAGAAGTTCTGCCGGACAGCATCCAAGATCTTGCTTCACAGTACTTCTGGTTGAGAGAAGAGTGACAGGAAGACGTACCACCCAATTTAAACTGGAGGAAGTGACGTTCGACCGTTCGTCGAGACCGTTGGCTTCATGGTGATAGGAGGTGGTACGGATGTGAGTTGAACCCAGAAGATGGTTTGATTCCCGGAACAGGGCAGACACAAATTGCGATCCTCTGTCTGTCGTGATAACAGATGGGACACCGAATATGAATATCCATGATTCTACCAGGGCTTTCGCCACCAACGCGACGGAGGTGTTGCGTAAGGGTTTGTGCTGCCCAGTCTTTTAGTTTACGATTTGATCAAGTTGAACTTGGCAAAGCCATTGTACCATTCATTTAATATTAGGAAATAAATAAAGCATTTGAGTTTAAATGGCGCATCTTGGTTTAGGAAACCTCAGTTCACTCTTTATTTGTGACGGACTGCGTATCTCTAATTTTTTGCATATTCTTTCACTTTGGACACCTACAACATTTACGTGGAGTTTCTGTGAATATTTGAAGGCTGTGAATTGATTCGGTTAAAAGTAGTCATATCCATGACGGTGAACGTCTCGTGGATTTTAAAAGCCCAAAATTCCAACGGCGTTTTACTATGTGTATATTAGTAGGCACAGATTAGAGGACTGAAGAGTATTTGCAAAAAAAGAGCACACAAACAGCACAGTAAAAGAGGTTGCATTAAGAAAAAATCATCGATTGATCCCTCTTAACCAATTTTGCCCTCCTTGGCCAATTCAATCCCCATTTTCTCAACCATCCACACAATCACCTCAACCAAACACCAATTTTAAACCTTATTCCGCCCCAATACACCTATCCATGCAAATAGCCTCCACAAGTTCACTTCCATTTAGAAAAAAATCTCCCATTGTTCCCTCTTAACCAATTTTGCCCACCTTGGCCAATTTAAACCCCATTTTCTCGCCCATCTCCACACCCACCTTAACCAAACACAACTAGTAATACCTATCGCACCCAAATACACCTATCCATGCCAATTCCAACAACAGGGAAACGACTCGTGGATTTTAGTAGCCCAAAATTCCAACGGCGTCTTACTACATGTACATTAGTAAGCACAGATGAAAGGAGAGAAGAGTATTTGCAAAAAGTAGAGCATACTTACAGCGCAGTAGAAGAGGTTGATAGAGAGGAGTTTCCAAAAGAAGTGAAGGCAAATGTGGGCTGCGCCGATTAGAAGACATTGATAAGGGAGTGTGGAAGAGTAAGCGTTGGAGGCGAATGCTGACCAGAGCCCTCGTTAGCCGTCAGTTTTGAAGCTGACGTTACCGCCCAGGACCACGCGGAGGTGAGGGATGGATTTTACCTGGGCCCCACTGAGTGGGGGCTTCACACAAACTTACGTGTTTACCCACTAACTGCCGCCTACCTATCTACCTGCCAGCCCGCCCTCTATCGTGTGCTTCGGCGTCTGGAACGCCATTGAGTCCTCCTCCCCGCCTTCCTTGTCCTCGTCCTCATCTTCTTTGTCCTCTTCTTCCTCGCCCTCTTCTTCCTTGTCTTCGTTTTCCTTGTCCTCGTCCTCGTCTTCCTTGTCCTTGTCCTCCTCTTCCCCGTCTTCCTTGTCCTCGTCCTCGTCTTCTTTGTCCTCGTCCTCGTCTTCTTTGTCCTTGTCCTCCTCTTCCCCGTCTTCCTTGTCCTCGTCCTCGTCTTCCTTGTCCTTGTCTTCCTCTTCCCCGTCTTCCTTGTCCTCGTCCTCATCTTCTTTGTCCTCTTCTTCCTCGTCCTCGTCTTCCTTGTCCTCGTCTTCCTTGTCCTCGTCCTCGCCGTCGTCGTGGGCACCTACGCCGTCTACTCTCCAAACCCACGCTACCACGCGTAGGTCCACCGTCGACGCGCCCTGCCGGGTCCGGGTACTGCGACCCCCAAAAAAGAAAAAAAACGGGGGCCGAGCCCCAGACCCGACAGGGTCGCGTCGATATCCTTTCCTATAGATATAGGATCAGATATTTTTTCAGCTTCTCTACGGAGGCTCTACACTGCCTACTCCCTTGGAAGCCTCTGCTGCTGCTGCTGCTGCTACTGCAACTACGTCTACTACTAATACTACTGCTACTACTGCTGTCCTTAGAGGCTTCACATAGCTGACGCCGCCCAAACCCTCCTAACGCTAGGGTGAAAGAAAGAAAGAAGCTACCCACTACAGGCCCACACTACCACTACACTTGTGTGAAGCGGTTTGCCAGCCCACCAAGGGCGTTTTTATACCTCCAATGGAGATGTGTTCCGTCATTTACAACATGATTGGTCGCTTTTTTCAAACCGAATTACTGATTGGTCAATTCAACTTCAATTTTTCACTAACATTCACTGCTAACAAATTTAAAATTTGAAAATAACCAAAACCTTGGAAGTGTGTATTTACATCAACAGAGGCGATAAATCCTGCAGAACAAGAAACGCCCATGAAATTTTATCCAAATCAATACTGCCATCTTATATTAGCTAATAAGCTTGTGGCAATTTCCGAACGATTACCATTGAATAGCCTAGTTTGATCGTGTTTGGATTATGTGCCACACAACACTGAATTGATATTCCCCTACCTATGCATTACAAAGCATTACTCCGTCTTCCTATCAACTTCTTAATCAATAGCTTTTTAAAATCAATGCTCTTTACTGTAAACCCATTGACGTGGGTGACCAATCATACGGGTTAATTGCGTTTAGAAAGAAGGTTCGTATAAAGCGAGTTCCTCATAAAACGACTCTATGACTAATGAGAAGCTAAAAATCGGTACGTTTTATTAACTTCAATAGGGAGAGGTAAAGCAATCTAAAGGCAAAAAGTAGAGACATCAAATTGGGGTTGATTAGAACTCAGCATTTGATCTCGGCCATTTTTAAAGAATCTTCTAATCGGCGCAGCCCACATTTGCCTTCACTTCTTTTGGAAACTCCTCTCTATCAACCTCTTCTACTGCGCTGTAAGTATGCTCTACTTTTTGCAAATACTCTTCTCTCCTTTCATCTGTGCTTACCAATGTACATGTAGTAAGACGCCGTTGGAATTTTGGGCTACTAAAATCCACGAGTCGTTTCCCTGTTGTTGGAATTGGCATGGATAGGTGTATTTGGGTGCGATAGGTATTACTAGTTGTGTTTGGTTAAGGTGGGTGTGGAGATGGGCGAGAAAATGGGGTTTAAATTGGCCAAGGTGGGCAAAATTGGTTAAGAGGGAACAATGGGAGATTTTTTTCTAAATGGAAGTGAACTTGTGGAGGCTATTTGCATGGATAGGTGTATTGGGGCGGAATAAGGTTTAAAATTGGTGTTTGGTTGAGGTGATTGTGTGGATGGTTGAGAAAATGGGGATTGAATTGGCCAAGGAGGGCAAAATTGGTTAAGAGGGATCAATCGATGATTTTTTCTTAATGCAACCTCTTTTACTGTGCTGTTTGTGTGCTCTTTTTTTGCAAATACTCTTCAGTCCTCTAATCTGTGCCTACTAATATACACATAGTAAAACGCCGTTGGAATTTTGGGCTTTTAAAATCCACGAGACGTTCACCGTCATGGAATGACTACTTTTAACCGAATCAATTCACAGCCTTCAAATATTCACAGAAACTCCACGTAAATGTTGTAGGTGTCCAAAGTGAAAGAATATGCAAAAAATTAGAGATACGCAGTCCGTCACAAATAAAGAGTGAACTGAGGTTTCCTAAACCAAGATGCGCCATTTAAACTCAAATGCTTTATTTATTTCCTAATATTAAATGAATGGTACAATGGCTTTGCCAAGTTCAACTTGATCAAATCGTAAACTAAAAGACTGGGCAGCACAAACCCTTACGCAACACCTCCGTCGCGTTGGTGGCGAAAGCCCTGGTAGAATCATGGATATTCATATTCGGTGTCCCATCTGTTATCACGACAGACAGAGGATCGCAATTTGTGTCTGCCCTGTTCCGGGAATCAAACCATCTTCTGGGTTCAACTCACATCCGTACCACCTCCTATCACCATGAAGCCAACGGTCTCGACGAACGGTCGAACGTCACTTCCTCCAGTTTAAATTGGGTGGTACGTCTTCCTGTCACTCTTCTCTCAACCAGAAGTACTGTGAAGCAAGATCTTGGATGCTGTCCGGCAGAACTTCTACTAGGCACAACGCCAAGGCTTCCTGAAGAAATTATTTCCAGCTCTCAAAAGCAAGCCTACATAAACACAGTATCATATTTCGCCCGGTTAAAAGAACATTTCAGCCCACAAACCCACATATAT
Organism: Hymenolepis microstoma; assembly: GCA_000469805.3. Taxonomy (NCBI): domain Eukaryota; kingdom Metazoa; phylum Platyhelminthes; class Cestoda; order Cyclophyllidea; family Hymenolepididae; genus Hymenolepis; species Hymenolepis microstoma. The sequence continues at coordinate 121,189 of LR215990.1, forward strand.
TCATAAAGACTTATCTACATGTCCCTTCGTTTTTGTTCGAGTGGATACAGTAGGGAAACCCCTACAACCATCGTATGACGGACCTTTCAAAGTTCTCAAACGCAGGCCAAAATATTTCATACTGGACCGCAATGGCACCAAAGACTCAGTAAGTATACACGGGTTAAAACCGGCACATCTGGAGTCTCCTCCGACGCACGCCTTTAAAACACACCTGTCTAGATTTGCAAACCAACTCTCTAAAGGCAATGTATACCTTCCTTCTCTCTCTCCCTCTCTCCCTCCCTCTTACCGCTACAACCCATTCCCGAAGACTCCTGAACTCGGCAGTGCCCACACATGTACCGCCTCGAACCACAGGCCAATACACGCGTAGAAAATGCGCTACCGAAAATTTTCAAATGTGTGCGGCCGTGCGTGCAGAACACTGCCCAGATATTTTGCTAATAATGTTCACTAAAATTACGCCAGAATTATTTGATAATTAATCATGTTTTTTACGCTAGAATTATTTGATAATTAATCATGTTTTTTCGATATCCTAATTTGAAATATACGTTTTACTTGCAACGAGTCTTCCTTGTCTCCATCACTGTGATAGCCTTTTCCCAGTAGGAAGATCTGCTATAGAGATTTCTTAGACTAGTCGAGACTTGTTAGAGTAGCTAAAGGACTGAAAAACACAAACCATAAAGCGCGTTATTAGGACGCGAAGGTCAATAGTTTCACCATGTCAAATATAAACATAATACATTATTTTATTTTCTACTAATAAGCTTCAAAAGCGCTTAACTTATTTTTAATTTATTTTATAAGAAGTTTTTATTATAAACATAGCTGTGGTTCAGTAGATAGGCACATGTAGAATAATAAAGAATAATGAATGACTCGACAGACGTTGAAATTAGCAAGAATTGAATTATTTGCAATGTACCGTATTCATTTATAAAATATGTGTTCGCTGTAGTGATTTGTAAATGACATTTTGAACGTGCCTTTCCCAATTGACCATTGGACGGAGAAGGCGCGTTTTACGAGATTTGTTTCTTTCGTACATGATGCTGTTTTGTTTCGGTTAGTTGTGATTTTATTAACTTTCGTGTCCCTAATTTAATGGTAAAAAAGAGAGCATGGTTGTTTATGAAACTTGAATTAATGTTTTTTAGGCAGATTTTGCTGGATTCATTCACCCAATTCATTGCCTGCCAGAGTCGAATAGCTCACTCAAAATCCCACGCGGATGAAGGTGTGCTTTTCTCATCTGTCGTTGGGATTACAAGGTGACTTCTATTGTGGAGTAACTCTTATTACTCTTAATCGTGAAATTGGTTTCCTTGCAAAATGCGCACCTAATGAGCCTTACTGCTGTCTGATCTTTCCATCGATGAGGGAGGAATTTGTGCTGAGAATGTGTTGACTTCATTTTCAAAAATGCGAGTGTCAATCCAAAAGTGCGTTGTCCAAACGAAGATGCTCAAGAAGTAGAAGAAGAAGAAGTGTCTGTTGCAGCTTCTTATTGAACTATCAAAATACATTGTAGTTGCAGAACCCTGTTGAGTGAAAATTGTTTATTTAATGCAGCAATAAGCAGGCACGAAGTGGTGGGAAGAATGATATTTTACAGTATTTGGAGTCTTTGGATGTTTAGTGGGCTAGCCGTCTGGATGTTCTCAGTGATGCACGAAGCCGATTACTTATCACTAAGAATTGAGTTGATTGTGTCCAAATGGTTGCCTAATTCTGAATTTTACGTTTGGGACCTCACGTAACATGCATTGGATAGATCTATTTCGTTCGTGGATTACCTTCGCCTTCGCTTCGTTGACAGGGCGTGTTTTCGTACACATTGGAGGTGGAGTCTATTACCTAATTGTTTACTTTGGGGAGGGAGGAAGAAGAGGTGGATGGTGAGGTGAGTTGGTGTCCTTTTCTTTATAATTTGTTGTCCGGTTATAAGTGGCATTGGCGAAGATTCTCGAAGTGATGCAAAACCTGACCCCCTAACGATATGTTGGGTGGAGAGATTAGACCCAAACCCTAGAGAGAATAGTCGTTGATTTGGATTTGGATTTCAATGGAAAGTTCTTGTAGTCATATTGCTTTTATCCATAGGCGTAAATATGTCGTATATTTTGCCCTTTTCTAAAGGGAACTATTTTATGAATCAAAGGGGGTCTTGAGAGTGTTTGTATTTCTAGATGTGATTATTAGAGGAAAGTTGTAGGGAACTGGATGGCTGGCGGATTGGAGGAGCCATTAAACGAATGTCTCAGCTGAAAATGTTGATAAGTCAATTGACTTTGTCTATTCAAAATTGCCGAACTGAACGACTTTAAACTTTCGTTAAAGTAGAGAGATAAACCCATCTTGAAATTTCTGCAGGTATTTGCATTGCTTTTGTGAGGCATGGTTTCATTTATTTGCTTTAAGTTCACCTTCTTCAATGGAATTGTAAAGTAAGATGTTCTGATTAGCCTGAAGGAGTATCACTTTACCGAATTTCCGATTTATTATTTTCGCAGTCTTGTGGTCCTTTCATTCAGTGGAGACTCGAGTTAATCATGTTCTTTGTGGACAGAAATTTGTCATGTGATTTTGTCTCAAAGACACCTGGTTGATTATTTATTTGAATGCTTCTCTCTTGGCGAAAATTGTCGTTGCGCACTCTTGATAATAATTCCATACTAGATCGCCTTATTTCTGTTTAATTAATCTCACTTTTGTTGTGTGAGGTTTTCAAAGTAATAATTCTTGAGTTGAAGTTGGAGTTGAAAGTACTCAATCAACGTTAATTTTCTCCTCCCGATAAACGTCCCCATCGAATTCTGTTAGTCGTATGAGCACTCAAAATGTAGACTGTTGTGTTTGCTAAACTTTCAAATTATGCGGAAAGTGAATGATTGAGCGGTAAATAGCTGCTGATTTTGTTAGGGAGCGTGTGTGGTCGTAAGTGTAGAGACCTCTCACCTAATGAATAATCAATAGCCACGGCTTGGGCAGCACAGCCCAAATAAACGCGATCCACGCCATACGTCTGTTTCTTCCACAGTCTTGAGGGGAGCTTGATTAGAGAGGTCTCCAGGAAATCAAATAGTGGTGATGGTGGTGGTGGCCCTCTCTACGCCCCTCTCTCTGTTAAGGCATCACAATTTACCATTTACTCCCTGTAAGCGTGTTTCATTTCTGGTCAGCCTTCATGTAACTCATTAACTCAACTAGTTTACCGTACCTTTTAATATTGTGCACAATAAAATCGATTATTCCATGTCCACTTCTTCCACTGAAAAGCCTAAATTCCCCCATAGCACCTAGGAATAGATCGGCAAGATCACGAACAGTTTTCAATGAGGGTTGTGGGGAGCGGGGCAACGTTCGTATCTGGAAGTGTTTTTTTGTCCTGTGGGGATCTTGATAGTAGAGATTAATGAGGATAAGTGGAGGCTACAAATCCGACTATTAATAATATTTGTTTTGGTTGAAAACATCTTGAGCCGTAAAGTACCTGTAGTTTTGATCGATTCATGGGAAAAGATATCACTAATTAATTGAACTTTTAAAATTATGCCTGCTTCCTACGCATATGCCTACCCAACTTTAGAAAAAGAAAGAAAATGCGCTCATAATTAGATGACAGAAGCCCAAATGTGTTAGGTTAGGCTTGTTCATTTAAATTTACTGGACTATTTCCAAATCCTGATGCTCTACCCATGTAAGGAGCATTAATTCACTGTCGCTTTAGAATGGGAAGCAAAATGTAGTGAAAAACAAACAGCAGATGACCAACTTTGTTAATTCAATCTTGTTCATTTGAAATTACCGGAATAGCTTTAAATACTGTGTGTTGACACAATCGTGGATCATCACTCGCCTGTCCCTTTAGAATGGGAAACAAATGTACTCAACATCAAACATCAGATGACCAATAGGCGGTGAATTATTTATCGCACATCGCTTGATTCATTAAGTTCATGGGCACATGGGCACTGATCTTCTCATCACGCCTTTATCACGATCCATCAAAACCAAACTACTGAAGTAGAAATAGTAGTTAGTTTAACTAGTACTAAGAGAAATGAGAAATCAGAAAGAAGATATCAACACTGTAAACCACCGATCCAGCAATCCATTTTGTACATTTATTTAATCGTTGCATGACATCAATTAACCTGGTTAAATAAAGTAAAGTGTTGTATTTTATAGGGACTTTGTGATCATAGAGAGTGTCGAATGTTAGGGATCGTTTATTATTTCCTCTCTTGCATTAGTTACAAAATGGTTTGATGGGATCCCATCGGAAGTTGCTAAGGGATTTGCATATTCTTCAGTCTTATTGTATATTAGATAAAGATCACAGTTCATTAGCAATGAGGGCGGGGACCTGGGGTGGGGTGGGGGGAAGGGAGGAGTGGTTTGTGGTGATAAAAGCCGACCTATTTAATTACCCAATCTTTTTCCCTTTAAATAGGGAATTCATTCACCCCCACCTCCAAATCATTTTCCTTTCACGTGCTCATAACTGCTTTAACCGCTTTCAGGCGCAGACCGAAACAACAAATTAAATATCTTCCGATGGACGATACGCCCACCCCCTTCCCCCCATATGACTTTGTGGTTGAAGAAATTGAACTTCGCCGTGGGGGTGGGGGTGGAGGTGGGTGGGTTTGGGACTCAAACAATTTCTCTCCTTTGCAAGCAGCACCCTTGGTGAGCAATTGGAATGTTGGGACATAAACTCTTCACGAAGTTCTTCCCAAAGTTTTCCCTCTCCAAAGTCCAGCTGGTAACACACCAACTAACTGAAGTAATTCAACTCAATTCTTTCATCAACTTACTACAGAACGTCTACTTAACACCAAATTAATGTACATCTAAAAATCCACTCATTTCTAAGAATACTGTTAAAAGAAAAATGGAAATGTGAATTTCCAATTCATGTGAATTCTTGTCGGTTGGTGCTATTCTTTGCTCTTCCTATTGGACAATCGAATAAATCGATAATTGATGGTTAACTTCTAAATAGCCTTATTTGTGATAGAGATCTAGTGTGTGGATTGCCTTTTCTTTTCAAAATGCAGTAGATACTTGTGATTTCTTTTGTAATTTTAACCTAAAACTCTGTTATATGCCTTAGTTTGCTCCATCAAGATGGGAGGTCTTTTTTCTTTTTTAACTTCAATTCACTAACATTAAAATGACAAATTTTTCTCGTCTGCACACTCTACCTTCCACGCTGGGCAATCTCATCATCGTGCGATTTGTTTTGTATAAGTGGGCATAAAGATTAATTCTATTCTTACAATGGCTATCAACAACACATGGCCTTGTGGGACGCGTAATCGCATGCGTGCGCGAAGGTGCGGTCGTGAAACTGCGCGTAAGGAGCGAGTTCGTTGAGCGCATAGCTAAGTAGAAGCTCCCATATTTTTAGTTAATCCGCCATGTTGAGTGACTAAGCTTCTTCCCTTGTCACACTCCACGCCATGCATGTCTAGAATAACCGTGTGCTCTGGATATGTCTGTTTCTTGTAAAGCTTTGCAGTAGCTTTGCTAGTTCTGTGAGTCTTACCAACTAGGAGAATCTGCCACCGAGGTTTCTGAGTATAGTCAGGCTTAGTTAGGTAGCTAAATCCGCTACAGCCTGTTTCGAAGCCAGGATCTCTGTGTTTTCTGCTATAAATTTTGACTTAAAGCACAAAATAGGAGTTATGGTTTGAGGAATAAATTCGTTGTAGTTTTATTATTATTATTATGTTGCCTGACTTAGTGAAACCGGTTTGCAAGCTTCGATCATGAAAGAGAAGAAGAAATTAAGATTTTTGAGAGGGAATGTGATTAAAATAAGTGTAAAAAGCTCATCTTCAGTTAAGTTCCAAAATCATCGAGCCATCTCCTCCATTTTTCGCAACATGGTGAGAAATGATCGCAATCACTTCGTATTCGCCGTGTGCTTGCATTCGTTTGAAGACATGTCATCATGTCTTGAAGAGAAGAATTCATTAGTGGTATTTTAACCGGATTTGTGTTTGTTAGTTGAATCACCAATGTTTTCTGGTTCTTCGCGTATTAAGAAACCATGGACGACTCGAAATCTACAAAAAGCTCATTTTTCCCATTTTTTGTGGGTGTGTAGCGTTGTCACACAATTTCAATAGGATTGTATCTCAAATTGGTCCTTCAACAATCATACCATCTTCTTCCCATTGGAGGCATGTCCTCCAATTTACCCTTTATCATTATACGTATTACGTATTAGTGCATCTTGTAAATTCGTAAAGTGGTTTCGCCATAAAGTACCTACAAGAATCTTTGCTTTGACCACTGTTCAAAATCGTGAGAAATCTCTTTTTTTCAATCGACATATAGAAAATGTCCTCTATTTTTAATCTCCCCCAAATGAATGCGATATTATCTATCATCAGCCTTAAGTGTTCATGTCTAAATCCAAATTTTGTTCCTCCACCAGCTTACAGCCAATGCATTCTTGTCGAAAATGCATGTCTTTAATCAATGACAGCACACATTTCTACCAACTGAAATGTGCGTATATGTTGTTGTTGTTGTTGTTAGTATGGGGTGGGAGAGGTGGGAAACGAAGCTGTAGGCGGTGAATAGCTGATGAGTGAGTGGAAAGTTGGCGACATAATATTGAAACACTTGAGTTCAGTGTTTTACTTTGAATTGCAAGACTGAGAACACAAATGATTTAGAGAATAAAATGTTCTGAAATGTGAAGTGTTACGCACTGGTTTGAGTTTTTACACCATCCACATCTATTCCACAGTGGATTCGGTTACAGTGAGATCACACGACGACGATCGCCTACTAGTGGGCATACCTCTTAGAAAGAGGTATCAAAATGTTTCAATTTGTTTCACTTTGTAAAAAGATGCAGTCATATTTTCAACACCCTCTTTTCACTTGGATTTTTGTGCGAGTTCCAAGCAGTTATTTGTCTTCGTATGGAAATATTCAGAATGATTGGTAGTTAAGTAGAAGCAATTACACTGATGGCTGCTTTTAAGTGATTGATTACTGGTGCTGCTTAGCGTGTGAATGATGTGGAAGGGGTTGCGCGAAAGTGGGCATGTTTGGACTTAAAGTAATGTGAAAAATGAGTTCTTTGCGATGGAGTGGAGTAAGTGTAATTGGCGTTGCAATGGAAATGGATGGGTGCCCATTGGTGGTGTAATACGTGTTGTGAGTAGTGATCAGTTTAGATGCGTGTAGAAGGTTAATAGTTAAAGCAGTATATAGGCGTGTTAAGATGAGGAAAAAGAGCGTTAAGAGATATTAAGGGAACATTTCTCTTCTCAACTTTTTAATGCTACTATCGGTTTTGAACTTGTGGTCTTTATATTCGTGTGCTTTGGCCAGCACGTCTTTGGAATCAATATGACTAAGAGATAACGGACAGGATGTGTTGTAATTGTTGAATACCCTACCCAAATATCTTTACTGCTCCATTTGGACACAGGTCTATTTTACCTAAAACGTCTGGTTTCGATAGTTGGTAAAAGGCGCTCATTAAGTTCTACATTAATTGTGCTGAAATATGAATAACAATAATAATGAAGCTAGAGCTACTATTCTGCAAGCTTCTGGTTGTAATATGAGAATAGTTTGGATGGAATTTGTCAATTTTTGTTTACATATTTCCACCATTCCGACCGCGTCTGAGGACCATGAGTTGGAAACGGAAATATTCCATTTATGGAGCATAACGGCGGGAGGGGAAATTAGAATTGTGCAGTTTGTGATGAACTGTTGTTGATGTAGGCAATTCTACTATTCATTTTGACAATTTGAATAGAATAAGTGATAATTGATATTGCAGTGGATGGTTAATGCTAATTGGTATTAGGCGAGAGATTATACGGTTACTTAAATCAATTCCTACATTCCAACTGCTAATAGAAATGCAATTGCCCTATCTCGCAACACTGGTAATTCAAATGGTTTCATAATTTTATTTTTATTAAATTAATCTTTGATTTAAACTTTCAATAATTTTGCATTATGTTATAATCAACGAAATCAAGCTCAGTTACGCTGCCAATGACCTAGCCAATTACTTGAAGAAAGTGGATGCTCATATTACATATTTAAGCAGAGACTAATTCGGAGTCTCCCAAGATATTCGAGAAGGATCTTAGTCAAGATAATTACACCAATAGTAATATACTCGACTCTTACATTTTAGTTATGTATGTTTATGTTTACGACCTTTGTCTTTATTAGGGACGATTTCCCTTAGCTTTGTAATATCTGGCAATGAAGAACTTTAGCATTAATCGAGAATGCAAGTGATTGACTATATTTCTCATTCTTTGGCACATTTATCTTTCATTCGGGTCTTCTCTCGGACTCTCATGATCAGGAACTTTTAACGACGCACACTCCTATAAGGAAAACAAAAAATGACCAATTCAAAATGGTGGGTTACGAAGAATCAATATGGCACCATCTTGGGTTTGAGGACTCGTTGCAAATATCAAAATTGAATTAAATGAAATGAATAAAATCAACTGAGTTCCATCGAAAAGGCAGTGATGAAATCACACCTAATGTGTGTCGACCACACAAATTAATGGTGAAGTACACATTTGGACCGCAGTTATTAATATTTGCTCATTTTACTTTTATCTATTCATGCCATTACGATGCATATGAACCTATAGACACGGCGTTTTAGCGTTTTCTCATAGTCAGTTACTGGTGATTGGCAAAGTTCCCTTTAAATTCACATCTACCAATTTGCTCTCTCTTCAACACGCCTCTCTGCATGAAACTGCCTATCATGTAGAACCTGAATCTTCTCAAAGTAGAAACTAAAATCCGTGAAATTTTGACCATAATCTTCACTAAAATGCTAAGCTGAAAGCTCATTTGAATGGAAATATTGTGACCAGTAAGGGGATTGAAAGTAGACCTAAGGAGTAAAGCAGTCTGTCATTTTAGTTCTATGATTTTAAATTGTCGTCTGCACAGTTTTCCTAAGTAGTGCCTTTATGCCCAAGTTCCCAAACCGTGAGAATGCCCTTTTTACCAACTATTATTATTTAAGGATTTTAGATTCATGACGCTGTTGCTAGGACCACTTTGTAAAGCGCAGATAAATGAAGACACTGAGTTAAAGAGAGGAGTTAAGTGGTCGGGAATTTGCCTTTATTCAGGCTACTTCCAGCACCATCATTAACACTTGGTGAAGGAGTGCTGATGACTTGGATGTGAAGATATAAGTACTCACACATGGGACTCAAAGAAAGCAAGTAGAATTTATTTTAACGCAATTTTATTAAATTCAATTTAGAACATTTTAGTGAAATTTAGAGGAATTTAGAGCAAGTTAATAGAATGTACAATTTTGAACTTGACGGATCCAGGCTGACGGAGTCGAATGAACTTCAGTAGATAATTGGAGTTGTAAAGACTGTTCGCCTGCAATTCACTCTCACACTTCCGCTTTTCCATCCACTTCGCCAGTTTTGCATCATCAGTCTACACGCTACACGCTGCAGTCTCCAGTGACATTATGGAGTGATCGATGTACTCACCGCCTCTTTACTTCCTCAATAGGTAGTTTGGTGGAGAGGTGGATAGGCATTAAAGAGTGCGCTTAATGAAGCTGAGAGCGGTGGGTGGGTGAAGTGAGTTGGTGTGTGTGAGTTGGGAGGATGAGGAGAATGGATTGTGTGTCGTGGCAGTGACGGTGACAACCGTAGGAAATACTTGAAAGTATCATACTTGAAGTCAGTAATAAGTAGAATGTACGAAATCTGTAGTTACTAGTCTCATACCCTCTCACCATTTATCCGAGTTGGCTAATACATGCTAGCCGCAAAATAAGTGGCCAATTATTATTTGCACTTATATCAACATAAATGACAGCAAACAGCAGGAGAGGGGGGGAGGATAATTTAGTGCAAAAGTACTGGCAATAATTAAATATTTGCAATCACAAATTTGATTCGCATCTAGTAGAATTAACAAACAAGTAGCAATCGTTACACGCATGACTCACCTGTTTGGTAGGGGTTTGGGGCGAACAAACTTGAAATCGGGCATTACACATGAGTGCAAAGCGGGAGGCAAGAAGAGGCGTGGAGGTGTAACTACTACCGATTGTCCCCCAACAGTTGTTCCACCTCCTTTTTCAAAGCCCAATATGTTCATTCCACGTAGACAAACAACCTAGGCATAACAATTCACGAAATTATGCTCCTGCCGCATAGCTCATATTAATCGATCGACCTAAATCAAATGTAATTGTGGCGTGCTTGACGCTACCACAAAGGCTGAGCAAAGGCATCTCGTGCGTACTTGAACACCCTGGAAGATGCGATCGTGAGTCCAGAGACCTCTCAGCCGAGGTACACATTTCTGCTTGTCTTCTAGCTACTTCTTCTGGGGTAACACTGTACCAGGACTCTAGATTTTTTGAAGTAAAACCGCGCAAATTTCAAACCTTTATCCATTTTAATACCATCATCGAAGCGCCAAAATAAATCAAAGCGTCGTTTCCACCATCGCGCGATAGAGCGATCTCGCATCCTACCTTCGAATTCTTTACATCTTAAAAGTTAAAATGCAACAAAGTACCACATTTTACGGCGCCGTTTTAGAGCACGGCGTGGTGGTGTTGTGATTGACAAAGACTCCTCGATCTGAGAGGAGTTCCCCTGGTTTAGGATTGAGGTAGCACTTGAATTTTCGTTTACATTAAAATCGACTTGGACGTCTTCCAGCCGTTTATTATTTTCTGCTTCTACGATAGAAGAATTTGCGATAGATTCCTGTTCTACATCACTTGTAGCGGATTTGCTACTGAACTAAGCCTGACTGTACTCAGAAACCTCGGTGAGAGAATCTCCTGGTTGTTGGTTCCCACTAAAGTAGCCGAGCTACTGCAAAGTCAAGAAAGAGACGAGTGGGAGAAGAGACGTTTATTCGCCGTAACTAGGGGGCGGTGTGTGCAGTGGGTCTCTGTGGTTGTGTGTGTGGCTGTGGGGACTTAGTCATTATATACACTCTGAGACACGCTGACCTCATTGTCGGAAGATCGTGTGGTTGAGACATGACCTTGGATGATCGTCGCTGGTGTTGATCATCAATTCTGTGTTGAGATTGACCTTGAATGATCATAGTTAGTCATGCTGAGTTGTGTCCCCACACACTGCTGGAAACATCCGACAAGGTATCAAATATGCTGTCATCAAATTTTGTCTGAAAAACAAATCAAATTAGTTAAGAAATAATGTTACGTTAATATAGAGAACGGAAACTATTTCTTACAATACGAGCCTCGGACATTGAAGACAAAAAATGATCTGGTAAAAGGTAACCAGTGCGTTGATAATATGCACAACTGACCTTCAATTTAGACTATTTCGGTAATATTTCAGAATTTCAACAAATTCCCCTTGTGAATGCCTATTCTAAAAATTGTTTGTTAATATAGAAAAAGCAAAAAGTGTTTTATTTTTTATCTTTCAAGGGGTATAATTAAGCATACTTTTACCAACAAATATAGACATTGTAAAACGCATATTTATAGAGATTAAGTGTTTCATTAAATTTGACTAAACGAAAGCTTCGTGCACTTGCAGACTAATGTAAATAATTATGTCCTCTCAAATGAACCTAAAAGCATTGTGAAAATATTACGCGCAGTGCGTAATGAAATTGAATATCTTAAAGTAAAAAAGTAAATGCAGTTTGCAGTTAACGTGGTGACATAATACACATGACAATTTTTCTCCCTAAACCAACTAATCGCCATTTTGCAATGCAAATGGATGGGATAACAGCTACTAGTTCTCCTCCAGCTCTCTCTTATTATAATACATATTGGAACGGAATTGTGAAGATCACAACTAAACTATGACAATGCAAACACTGGAAATCATAGCAACAGACACACGCTAGTTAGGGAACCTCGAAAACTTACCTGCTTTCCATTCGGCGTATACAATATCCCTTACCTTGAATTGAATAGATCAAAAAACTATTGCAAAAGGGGAAATAGGAAAGGTCATTCAATTAAGCAAATAAGCTCTTTTTAATAGATGCATGGATAATTGATTTCACTGAAGTTAACTTTAAGCTTCATAAGTCCTGGCAACGTATTAGTGCCACAACTGCCAAATAATATGTGTGATTGTTATTTTAATATGACTAAAGTGCGACCTCCGAGTCAATACACCAACTTAGAGTTTTTATGAGAGACTAAATGCATTCATCTTAATTACAAACGTAGATGTGGCTGGGCAGTCTAAATGGAAATTCCTAAAACATTAACACCTTGTTTTAAATCAAAGTTGAATTTCCAGTTGAAAAATGACTATTGTGTCTCCGAAACCGCCCCAAATATGGTGATCATTACTCCAAAAGACAAGGGTTAAAATATGTGCATTTTATAATTTTTCAATTATTACTGAGACTGAATTGTAGAATCTCTCTATCTCCTGAGGTCTTGAATGAGGTGTGCATTTTAACTTTGAATTGATTCTATTGCAAATGGGATTCTGATTGATGATATCATAACCATGCAAGGATTCCTTCGTCTCGAAGAAGTGATCGTATGAGCACTTGAAGTTGCAAGAATTATCACGGTATATTTTTACCGTAAGTTATTTTCCTTTGTATTAGTGTCACTTATGTGCTTTCAGCTATCCAACAAGACGAAGAACCACTGAATTAAATCCACTGGTGAATAAACTCACTACGTCTCAAATATAAGCACTGCTTTCTACGAGCCAACGAGCTGCACACTGACGTGAGTACCTCAAGTTGAAATGTTGCTTCTGTCGATTCAATGATCCCTATGGGACGGGACCAAGTGGCTGCTACTCCCTGTGAATCCCGCAAACTGTCTGCCAACCAAGTCTGTTCACACATTCCCGAAAATATTAGGACCCATTCTTACGTTTGCTGCCCCAAATTCATTTTGATCTTTCAACCGGTAAACTGTGGTAAGCATAATGTTCATGTGCAAAAAGGTAAGATGTAGGGTTTACAATGCTATCACGGCTGATGATGAGGCCAATCCCGTGAGCACTAGAACATTCTGCATAGTATGACATTCTACCGGACGCGTATCGAACAAGTGTGAACATACATGCAAACGCCTCTCAGCACAATTTGAGTGTCATGAAGTCCGATGAGAGCTTCTCCACCATTCACGCTCTACGAAAAGCCATTGTTCTTCTAGCAGCCTCACTTCACAAAGTACACTGTGTCGGATAGACTTTACATAAATGAATACGAATCCTGATGAAGTAAAGTGAAATCGTCTCAGTTGTGTTAGCCGAGTTTATATTATGGGAGGCCGAGAGACAGACCCTAATTCAACTTTGCGGAAAATGTTATTGTGATTATGGACGAAGAGGTGAAGATGAACGTGAAGGTAGGAAAGCAGAGTCGGGGCCAAAACCGACTCTGTAATTGTTGAAGCTACGATTGAAGGTCTATGATCCAAATATGAAATGGAGATTAAAGGGGAAATTTGGCACAATGCATTTGTTCTGTTTGTATTAACCACCACGAAAGTGAATATTAGGTGGTGGAATGTCAACACTGTCCATGCTGCAGCCGCATTCTCCAGTGGCTGAGGCAAGTTAAAGCGTTAAATGGGTTTGGTGAGAAGAAAAGCCAGTTACTAAGGGCCAGATTAGCGAGGAAGGACAAATTACTGCTATTTTGACGGGTTGATGTTTTGTAATGTCTAATACGGTAGAATAACGAGTTTTGATGTGAAAATTCAATTAAGGTAACAAAAAGTGATAAAAATAATAATTGAATAATAATAATAATAATATAGACTCAGCTTATTAGAAAAAATGAAACACTGCATATCATCTGTTTGGTGTGATCAATATCAGATGGTAGGGTCATTACATCATAGCAAGTGGATTCAAAGGTTGAAGGTCAATGAATGAAAATAAAAACTGGCTAATATTCTATTGTAATACGTCTAAATTGTGCCTTTATGCACTGAAATTCGTGGTATGGTATGGCAAAACGACTTGTTCGTCACCCGTCCATTGATCTTTCGGCTTACTAGCCACATACGATTATCATTTTATTTCACAAATCCATAAGAACCAGATTATAATTCATGCTCCTCTCTAAGCATTTCGACTAAGATCAGCGAGCACACAAATAAAAGTGCACATCTTCTGCGTTCTCACTACTTTGAACACAGCCCAGCTAATTGTGAGAGCAAATATTTATGCTACAAGCCTCTGCTCTTGCATCCGTCTGCAGCCAGTTAGACCTCTAAGAGCTTCAGCAATATGCTTATTTATGCATTATCCTCCACAAACCCCAAACACACAAAACGACTAGTCTGCCTGTGAATGGTCCGATAATGACAACCAAATGGTCACTATACTCACGAGGTGAATAGGTGTTCCACACATCCATCCACTAGTTCTTATGAACTCTGTTCTCACGTCCCAGATCTAAGGTATGCTGGCCTAAAGCAGAATGAAAAATTGAGGTTCTTCAGAGCGCATGCCAAAAAATGCTACCAGTCTGAGAAATTGCATATCCTTCCTCCTAAACAATGGAATGCAACATCAGGAGATAATCTTCTATTTATTTATTAAACAGCATAAGATGAGAACGAATTTGCAACGTGGAAGAGCGTTTGAACACCAAGAAGGGTAAAGCAGTATGGTGTGGGTTAAGGAAAGTGGAAAGATGGAGAGCAGAAAGCGTCTCACAGAATGTGGTCATTGGATCAAGGTGCAGTCAAAGGACTCCTGCTTTAGAGCTTTCAACGTCCGAAGTTGAGGATTTGTCGCCTGTAGTATAGTCCTTAGCCTGAGCTGTCTGTACGTAGGAAATTGATGGACGGTCAATCAGTCAAGATGTTTTTCAATAAGTAAAACCAATCCCGGCAGGGCGGTACCCACTTTTGCAATGGCAGGCAATGGTGGTGAAATGCCACATATCAGATTGCCATCTTTAATGTGGACGTGAAGTCCAGTGCGAAGTTCTTTTGAAAGGATCACTCAGGTATGCACTAGCGCATGCACCCGCTCCTCCGAGTAGTCTTCACTTCAACCAGACCTCTATAATGCATGGTATTCATTAGTCCTTGCTTAATCCACGATTAGTTGTATTCTATAAGTAACATATACTCATACAGCAAAATCAACACATTCTACCTATGAATGAGGTAGACAGGCAGATGGGGGGAATTATTATTCAAGTAACAACCATAATCATAACTATAATAGGAAGAAGGAGAATAATAAATGAAATAAGATCTATTTTTCGACAATTTCAATTATTGGCAGTGACATGCTATTAGTACGGGCTAATTAACGCGTGCGGGCGCGCGTGCGCGCATGCGCGTGAGCGCGAGTAAATTGTCCTCATTGATGATCGATATTGCCATCGATTCTTTCGCTGTAAACACAAAAACTGCTGCAAATTTTCACTTTCGCTAACTTCTTGCAATGGGCAACTGTGTATCAACCGCGCATCATTTCTGTCGTTTCGCTCGACGTAGGCGAGTCAGAAAAGACCCGCCTATGAACAGAGACGATCCGATAGAAGAAGGTGAGATTAGAGATATCACGGAGATATCTCTAAAAAGCCAGTGTGAAAAGAGTGAAGTGATAGGGGAAAAGACGAGTAGAATGGAACAAGTGAATACGTGTGGGAATCCAGAGGAGGAAGAGGAGAAGAAGAAGGAGAAGAAGAAGAAGGTAGAAGCAGAGATTGAGGGTAGAGAAGATGAAGATGGGAGATGAAGATAGCGAATGCTCCTCTAGCTTGAGAGAATTTCTAATGCTCGAAAGGCTGTGTGAGGAGTATGAGGAATTGGAGCAGATAAAGAGCAGAATAGAGCAGGAAAATGCGAGTGAGAAGGCAGTGCAGAAGGCAGTGCAGAAGAAAGTAGAAGAGGAGATTGAGAGTAGAGTAGATGAAAGTGAAAATAGCGAGTGCTCATCCAGTTTGACTAGATTTCTGATGATGACGCTTGAAAGGCTGTGTGAGAAGGATGTAGGGGTAGAGAAGAAGAATAGAATGGAGGAGAAGAATAGGAGTGTGGAAGCAGAGGAGAGGAAGGTGGAAAATGAGGAGATTGCAAGTGGAGAAGATGATGACAGCGAGTGCTCCTCTAGCCTGAGGGAATTTCTAATGCTCGAAAGGCTGTGTGAGGAGTACGAGGAGACAAAACAGAGGAGGAGGGAGAGGAGAGAGAGCAAGAAAAGTTAGAAACGCGATTTAAGAAGTTTCGAGAAGACCAGTTGAGTACAATAGAAGAAGAAGACGACGAACAAGAAGAGGAGGAGGACAGTAGCGTGAAAGAAGTAGGAGAGGAATGTGAACACCCAGACACCTTTCATAGAGAAGAAGGTAAAGATGCGGCAGCTTCCGGAGATGCCGACCACATACAAGGGGAGAAGCTGATGTCCTTTGAAGAGTTCTGTGGGGAGACTTTTGCAGTCTCTCCAACGTTTCTCGAGGACCTGATGGAAGAGAGCAGAATCTCCCAGAGGAGGCTTGAACAAGCACACGAGGAATTTGGAAAGTCTCTAAGACTAATCCTCCTTATAATGAATGAAATGGTAGGTAAGTTGGAGAAAGGGTGTAAAGGCAATGAGGTGGGTGATACAATTTCCAAGCAGAAACGTCTGCGGCTGATAGGCCCGCTCAAAGCCAAGTGACCTTCAACGACTCATCTCACCATTCGGTCACTTCTCGGCTGTTCTTCCCTCCGTCTCCTCTTCCTCATCCTCCTCCTCCTCCTCCTTCTCCTTCCCGTCAACCCAGAAAATGACAAAAACATTAAAAAGAGATGAAATGACAAAAAAAACTATAAACAAAAAAAGACAAAAAAACATAAAAAAGAAAAGACAAAAAATCCTTTATTTCATATCTGTTCTTTATCCATTTTTAGTCATTTCATGCTACCTCTAACTTCTCCTTCCATTTCATCCACATACTAGAGGACACTAGAGAATCGGATTTCAAATCCTCATAGTTGAGAGCAAGTTTCATCAAAGGCACGCCAACAATAACCATTCATACTCCGACATATTTCCTCCTCCTCCTCCTCCTCCTCACGTAACTGACACATTTTCACAGGTACTACTTATACCTCATTTTTGCCATCTTTTTGGCTGGTGATTTACCAGACATTGTGGGAAATACAGTGCTGGACTTCCCACTCTTCCACCCTCTTCTAGTTATCAATTTCATTCACACGCATATCCTACCCGTATCTTCCCCATAGCCTAAGCATTACGATTATAGGATTCCCCCCTACTCCCTCCCTCTCCCCTGCCCTCCCCCCACCACCACTCCACTCCACTCCACCCCACTCCCCTTTCGCTTAAATTTTTCTAATTTTTATCACAGGGAAACATACCTGCAATACACCTATCAATGCCAAATGCAACAAGAGGAAACTTCCATTCACCCAAAATCTTCCATTCTTTCATCTTACCCAATTTTGCGTACTTGGCCAATTCTTTCCCCATTTTCTAGCCCACCTCCACACCCACCTCACCCAAACACCACTGGTAATACCTATTGCACATAAATAAACTTATCCATGCCAATTTCAACATCAGAGAAACTTCCATTCAGCCAAAATATTCCATTCCTCCATTTTACCCAATTTTGCCTACTTGGCCAATTCCATCCCCACTTACTCCGCCATCCACACAACCACCTCAACCAAACACCACTTTTAAACCCCAATACACCCCAATACACCTATTCTTGCCATTTGCGCCACCAACGTCCCTTCCAATTAGCATACATCTTCGATTCTTCCAAGTTCACCAATTTTCTCCAACTTCGCCAATTCCATCCCCATTTTCTCCGAAAAGCACAAAACCACCTCAACCAAACACAACTTTTAAACCCCTTACAAAAATATACACCTATTCTTGCCATTTAAGGCACCAATTTCCCTTCCCCTTAGCCTAAATATTCGATTCTTCCAAGTTCAACAATTTTTTCCACATTCGCAAATTCCAACCCCATTTTCTCCGCCATCCACACAACCACCTCAACCAAACACCACTTTTTAACCTTATTACACCCCAATACACCTATTCTTGCCATTTGCGGCACCAATTTCCCATCCATTTAGCCTAAATATTCGATTCTTCCAAGTTCACCTATTTTTTCCACCTTCGCCAATTCCATCCCCATTTTCTCCAACATCAACACAAAAACCACAACCAAAAACCACTTTTAAACACTATTACATCCCAATACACCTATCCGCGCAATTTGCGGCACCAATTTCCCTTCCATTTAGCCAAAATCTTCGATTCTTCCAAGTACACCAATTTTTTCCACCTTCGCCAATTCCATCCCCATTTTCTCCCACATCCAAACAACCACCTCAACCACCTCAACCAAACACCACTTTTAAACCTTATTACACCCCAATACACCCCAATACACCTATTCTTGCCATTTGCCCCACCAATTTCTCTTCCATTTAGCCAATATCTTCGATTGTTCCTTGTTCACAAATTTTTTCCACCTTCGCCAATTCCATCCACATTTTCTCGGAAATCCACACAACCACATCAAGAAACACCACTTTTAAACCTTATTACACCCCAATACACCCCAATACACCTATTCTTGCCATTTGCCCCACCAATTTCTCTTCCATTTAGCCAATATCTCCGATTCCTCCAAGTTCACCTATTTTTTCCACCTTCGCCAATTCCATCCCCATTTTCTCCCACATCCACACAACCACCTCAACCAAAAACCACTTTTAAACACTATTACATCCCAATACACCTATCCGCGCAATTTGCGGCACTAATTTCCCTTCCATTTAGCCAAAATCTTCGATTCTTCCAAGTACACCAATTTTTTCCACCTTCGCCAATTCCATCCACATTTTCTCCCACATCCAAACAACCACCTCAACCACCTCAACCAAACACCAATTTAAACCTTATTACACCCCAATACACCCCAATACACTTATTCTTGCCATTTGCCTTACCAATTTCTCTTCCATTTAGCCAAAATCTTCAATTCTTCCAAGTTCACCAATTGTTTCCACCTTCGCCAATTCCATCCCCATTTTCTCCCACATCCACACAACCACCTCAACCAAACACCACTTTTAATCACTATTACATCCCAATACACCTATCCGCGCCATTTGCGGCACCAATTTCCCTTCCACTTTTTGCCTAAATATTCGATTCTTATAAGTTCACCAATTTTTCAACCTTCGCCCATTCCATCCCCATTTTCCCCGCCATCCAAACAACAACCTCAAACACCCCAACCAAAAACCACATATAAAACCCTTTACACCCCAATACAACTATTCTTGCCATTTGCCCCACCAATTTCTCTTTTATTTAGTCAAAATCTTCGATTGTTCCTAGTTCACCAATTTTCTCCACCTTCGTCAATTCCATCCCCATTTTCTCCGCCAACAACACAACCGCCTCTAGCAAACACCACTTTTAAAGCTTAATACACACCAATACACCTATCCGCGCCATTTGCGCCAAAAATTTCCTTCCCAATTGGCGAAAATCTTCGATTGTTCCAAGTTCACCAATTTTTTCCACCTTCGCCAATTCCATCCTTATTTTCTCCCACATCCACACAACCACCTCAACCACCTTAACCAAACACCACTTTTAAACCTTATTACACCCCAATACACCTATTCTTGCCATTTGCCCCACCAATGTCTCTTACATTTAGCCAAAATCTTCGATTCTTCCAAGTTCACCAATTTTTTCCACCATCACCAATTCCATCTATATTTTAATGGAAATCCACACAGCCACCTCAACCAAACACCACTTTTAAAACCTATTACACCCCATTTCACCTATTCTTGCCATTTGCCCCACCAATGTCTCTTCCATTTAGCCAAAATCTTCGATTCTTCCAAGTTCACCAATTCTTGCCACCTTCGCCAATTCCATCCCCATTTACTTCGCCATCCACACAACCACCTCAACCAAACACCACTTTAAAAACTTATTACACCCCAATACACCCCCAATACAACTATTCTTGCCATTTGCCCCACCAATGTCTCTTACATTTAGCCAAAATCATCGATTCTTCCAAGTCCACCAATTTTTTTCCTCCTTCGCCAATTACATCCTTATTTTCTCCGCCATCCACATAACCACCTTAACCAAACACCAGGTCTAAACCTTAGTACACCCCAATACACCTATTTTTGCCATTTGCCCTACCAATTTCTCTTCCATTTAGCCTATATCTTCGATTGTTCCTATTTCACAATTTTTTTCCACCTTCGCCAATTCCATTCCCATTTTCTCCCACATCCACACAACCACCTCAACCACCTCAACCAAACACCACTTTTAAACCGTATTATACCCCAATACATCTATCCGCGCCAATTCCGGCACCAATGTCTCTTCCATTTAGCCAAAATCTTCGATTTTTCCAATTTTACCTATTATTTTCACATTCGCCAATTCCATCCCCATTTTCTCCCACATGCACTCAAGCACCAAAACCACCTCAAACAAACACAACTTTTAAACCTTATTACACCCCAATACACCTATTCTTGCCATTTGCCCCACCAATTTCTCTTCCATTTAGCCAAATCTTCGATTCTTCCAAGTTCACCAATTTTTCCCACCTTCGCCAATTCCATCCCCATTTTCTCCCACATCCACACAACCACATCAACCAAACACCACTTTTAAAACCCCTTACACCCCAATGCACCTATTCTTGCAATATCACCCACCAATTTCTCTTCCCTTTAGCCAAAATCTTCGATTCTTCCAAGTTCACCAATTTTTTCCACCTTCGCTAATTCCATCCCCATTATCTCCAACATGCACACAACCACATCAACCAAACTCCACATTTAAAACTCTTTTCACCTCAATACACCTATTCTTGCCATGTGCCCCACCAATTTCTCTTGCATTTAGCCAAAACCTTCGATTCTTCCAAGTTCACCAATTTTTCCCACCTTCGCCAATTCCATCCACATTTTCTCCCACATCCACACAACCACCTCAACCACCACCTCAACCAAACACCACTTTTAAACCTAAGTACACCCCAATACACCCCAATACACCTATTCTTGCCATGTGCCCCACCAATTTCTCTTCCATTTAGCCAAAATCTTCGGTTCTTCCAAGTACACCAATTTTTCCCACCTTCGCCAATTCCATCCACATTTTCTCCCACATCCACACAACCACCTCAACCACCTCAACCAAACAGCACTTTTTAACCTTATTACACCCCAATCCACCCCAATACACCTATTCTTGCCATTTGCCCCACCAATTTCTCTTCCATTTAGCCAATATCTTCGATTGTTCCAAGTTCACCAATTTTTCCCACCTTCGCCAATTCCATCCACATTTTCTCCCACATCCACACAACCACCTCAACCACCTCAACCAAACAACACTTTTAAACCTTATTACACCCCAATACACCCCAATACACTTATTCTTGCCATTTGCTCTACCAATTTCTCTTCCATTTAGCCAAAATATTCGATTGTTCCCTGTTCACCAATTTTTTCCACCTTCGCCAATTCCATAACCACTTTCTCCCACATCCACACAATCACCTCAACCCCCTCAACCAAACAACACTTTTAAACCTTATTACACCCCAATACACCCCCAATACACCTATTGTTGCCATTTGCCCCACCAATTTCCTTTCCTTTTAGCCAATATCTTCGATTGCTCCTTTTTCACCAATTTTTTCCACCTTCGCCAATTCCATCTGCATTTGATCCGACATCCACACAACCACCTCAACCAAACACCACTTTTAAACCTTATTACACCCCAATACACCCCAATACACCTATTCTTGCCAGTTGCCCAACCAATTTCTCTTCCATTTAGACAAAATCGTCGATTCTTCCAAATTCACCAATTTTTTCCACCTTCGACAATTCCATCCACATTTTCTCCCACATCCACACAACCACCTCAACCACCTCAAACAAACACCACTTTTAAACCCTACTACACACCCCAATACACCCCAATACACCTATTCTTGCCAGTTGCTCAACCAATTTCTCTTCCATTTAGCCAAAATCTTCGATTCTTCCAAGTTCACCAAAATTTTCCACCTTCGCCAATTCCATCCACATTTTCTCCCACATCCACACAACCACCTCAACCACCTCAACCAAACACCACTTTTAAACCCTACTACACACCCCAATACACCCCAATACACCTATTCTTGCCATTTGCCCAACCAATTTCTCTTCCATTTAGCCAATATCTTCGATTGTTCCATGTTCACCAATTTTTTCCACCTTCGCCAATTCCATCCCCATTTTCTCCCACATCCACACAACCACCTCAACCACCTCAACCAAACACCACTTTTAAACCTTATTACACCCCAATACACCCCACTACACTTATTCTTGCCATTTGCTCTACCAATTTCTTTTCCATTTAGCCAAAATCTTCGATTCTTCCAAGTTCACCAATTTTTTCCACCTTCGCTAATTCCATTCCTATTTTCTCCAACATCCACACAACCACCTCAACCGAACACCACTTTTAAACCTAAGTACACCCCAATACACCCCAATACACCTATTCTTGCCATTTGCCTTACCAATTTCTCTTCCATTTAGCCAAAATCTTCGATTTTTCCAAGTTCACCAATTTTTTCCACCTTCGCCAATTCCATCCCCATTTTCCCCCACATCCACACAAATACCTCAACGAAACAACACTTTTAAACCTTATTACACCCCAATACACCCCAGTACACTTATTCTTGCCATATGCTCTACCAATTTCTCTTCCATTTAGCCAAAATCTTCGATTCTTTTAAGTTCACCAATTTTTTCCACCTTCGCTAATTCCATCCCCATTTGATCCGGCATCCAAACAACCACCTCAACCAAACACCACTTTTAAACCTTATTACACCCCAATACACCCCAATATACCTATTCTTTCCATTTGCCCCACCAATTTCTCTTCCATTTAGCCAATATCTTCGATTGTTCCATGTTCACCAATTTTTTCCACCTTCGCCAATTCCATCCACATTTTCTCCGACATCCACACAACCACCTCAACCACCTCAACCAAACAACACTTTTAAACCTTATTACAACCCAATACACTCCAATACACCTATTCTTGCCATTTGCCCCACCAATTTCTCTTCCATTTAGCCAAAATCTTCGAATCTTCTTCCAGTTCACCAATTTTTTCCACCTTCGCCAATTCCATCCACATTTTCTCCCACATCCAAACAACCACCTCAACCGCCTCAACCAAACACCGCTTTTAAACCTTATTACAACCCAATACACCCCAATACACACCAATACAGCTATTCTTGCCATTTGCCCCACCAAATTCTCTTCCATTTAGCCAATATCTTCGATTGTTCCTTGTTCACCAATTTTTTCCACCTTCGCCAATTCCATCCCCATTTTCTCCCACATCCACACAACCACCTCAACCACCTCAACCAAACAACACTTTTAAACCTTATTACACCCCAATACACTCCAATACACCTATTCTTGCCATTTGCCCCACCAATTTCTCTTCCATTTAGCTAATATCTTCGATTGTTCCTTGTTCAAAAAATTTTTTCCACCTTCGCTAATTCCATTCCCATTTTCTCCAACATCCACTCAACCACCTCAACCGAACACCACTTTTAAACCTAAGTACACCCCAATACACCCCAATACACCTATTCTTGCCATGTGCCCCACCAATTTCTCTTCCATTTAGCCAAAATCTTCCATTTTTCCAAGTTCACCAATTTTTCCCACCTTCGTCAATTCCATCCACATTTTCTCCCACATCCACACAAACACCTCAACCAAACAACACTTTTAAACCTTATTACACCCCAATACACCCCAGTACACTTATTCTTGCCATATGCTCTACCAATTTCTCTTCCATTTAGCCAAAATCTTCGATTCTTCCAAGTTCACCAATTTTATCCACCTTCGCTAATTCCATTCTTATTTTCTCCAACATCCACACAACCACCTCAACCGAACACCACTTTTAAACCTAAGTACACCCCAATACACCCCAATACACCTATTCTTGCCATTTGCCTTACCAATTTCTCTTCCATTTAGCCAAAATCTTCGATTTTTCCAAGTTCACCAATTTTTTCCACCTTCGCTAATTCCATCCCCATTTGATCCGGCATCCAAACAACCACCTCAACCAAACACCACTTTTAAACCTTATTACACCCCAATACACCCCAATATACCTATTCTTTCCATTTGCCCCACCAATTTCTCTTCCATTTAGCCAAAATCTTCGATTGTTCCTTGTTCACCAATTTTTTACACCTTCGCCAATTCCATCCACATTTTCTCCCACATCCACACAACCACCTCAACCACCTCAACCAAACAACACTTTTAAACCTTATTACAACCCAATACACTCCAATACACCTATTCTTGCCATTTGCCCCACCAATTTCTCTTCCATTTAGCCAAAATCTTCGAATTCTTCCAAGTTCACCAATTTTTTCCACCTTCGCCAATTCCATCCCAATTTTCCCCCACATCCACACAACCACCTCAACCAAACACGACTTATAAACCCCTTTACACCCCAATACACCCCAATACAAATATTCTTGCCATGTGCCCCATCAATTTCTCTTCCATTTAGCCAAAATCTTCGATTCTTCCAAGTTCACCAATTTTTCCCACCTTCGCCAATTCCATCCCCATTTTCTCCCACATCCAAACAACCACCTCATCCACCTCAACCAAACACCACTTTTAAACCTTATTACACCCCAATACACCCCAATACACTTATTTTTGCCATTTGCTCTACCAATTTCTCTTCCATTTAGCCAAAATCTTCGATTCTTCCAAGTTCACCTACTTTTCCCACCTTCGCCAATTCCATCCGCATTTTCTCCCACATCCACACAACCACCTCAACCACCTCAAACAAACAACACTTTTAAATCTTAATACACCCCAATACACCCCAATACACCCATTCTTGCCATGTGCCCCACAAATTTCTCTTCCATATAGCCAAAACCTTCGATTCTTCCAAGTTCACCAATGTTTTCCACCTTCGCCAATTCCATCCCCATTTTCTCCAACATCCACACAACCACCTCAACCAAACACCACTTTTAAACCTTTTTACACCCCAATACACCTATTTTTGCCAGTTGCCCAACCAATTTCTCTTCCATTTAGCCAAAATCTTCGATTTTTCCAAGTTCACCAATTTTTCCCACCTTCGCCAATTCCATCCGCATTTTCTCCCACATCCACACAACCACCTCAATCACCTCAAACAAACAACACTTTTAAATCTAAGTACACCCCAATACACCCCAATACACTTATTCTTGCCATTTGCTCTACCAATTTCTCTTCCATTTAGCCAAAATCTTCGATTTATCCAAGTTCACCTATTTTTTCCACCTTCGCTAATTCAATCCACATTTGCTCCGACATCCACACAACCACCTCAACCAAACACCACTTTTAAACCTTAATACACCCCATTACACCCCAATACACTTATATTTGCCATTTGCATCATAAATGTCTTTTCCTTTAGCCA